>ML808814.1:144554-155924 GCA_009831015.1 Picea engelmannii
CGGCCTCAAAAATCATTGTAAGTTGATTTGTATTGAAGTTAATGAAAAAGATACTTTTCCCGTCCCGCATACATGAGTCTCATCTATGATATTTGATTTATGTTTTTATCTCTAACCCTATAATAGATCAGTAGCGTGAATGCATAGTATTGTTGGATTGCAGGAAGCTTTGTGGAAGGAGAAGTAGCAGCAAAAGGACAAGAAACTCAACGGAGGATCTACTTCAGCCGTCCGGAAAAAGGTTGGTTTATTCTTCTCTTGTATGCATGTGAAGAAAGGGGTTTCAGATTCGGGTAGAAGGTCAAAAGTTAAGTCTTAAGGGTCATTTTCTGCGTATAAGTTTAGAGCCCTAGCTTATTAGTCCGTAGGGTAGAATACCCCACAACACAGGTCACTAAAAGATGAAAATAACGGTTAGCGGGTCTGCATGAATTGTCTAAAAATTGAAGGTTGTAACCACGAACAACAAGAATTAATGCATGCTACATTTCAAAATATTACACGAAAGGAGGACTGGTATCTACATGAAAATTGTCAAATAGAAATGCGAAAAAGAGTTCAGAACTCCCACCATGGGGCTCGAACCCACGACCACAAGGTTAAGAGCCTTGGGCTCATAAAATAGAAATGCACAAAACTAAATAAAACGCCCACCGTGGGGCTCGAACCCACGACCACAAGGTTAAGAGCCTTGCGCTCTACCAACTGAGCTAGACGAGCATGTTGATCATTAAAGAAATAATACTTTAATGTGAAGATTAAAATAAGGAAAGAATCACAACGTAATGAAGTTGTCCTAGCAAATATTTTTAATTCATTAAAAATGTGATATATAGGCATGATGTGGACAATGGTCCATTTATTAGTTAGTTTGTTTATTGGGTTGGGTCCGGTCTTCTCTCGTTAATGATTCAGGTTCAAACTCCAATAGATATATAGTCATGTATTCATTAAAATCATGTAATTTAGGGGTGTAAATTTAGATATATAATCATGTATTCATTAAAATCATGTAATTTAGGGGTCTTAATAAATTTACAGTACCCTGATTACAGTGAAATAAAATTTGAATTTTTTTTGGTAAGTAGTAAGATTTCAATGTGGCTAATGAGACTTGGCCTCAAATCCCAGCAGCCACATTCTGTATATCACGAGCTTTAGTTTTAATTCTATAAAATGCAAATCCCATGATCTAGAGAGGAAGGAAACGGAAAATGTTTGTTTCATAAACAAGTTTTGTAATTATTTGATTACATATCAAGTTTTCTACATGATTATTGTTGTTATATGTGTGTTTTCTTTTAATGTTTGTAGAGACTCACTTGGTCATTAGTATGTATTTCACAATCAAAGTGATGGTTTTAATAATATATGTTTGTGTGCATGCTTTTATTTTACTTACTGTCATAATCAAAATAGAATTTAAACAGATTATGACAATGTGTTTTGACAATCTTAGTCTCTCTGCAAGATATTATAGGCATGTGTTTGATATTGGAGTTTGATCTATTATCTGTAAAACTTTGAGATGTAGGGATAGTGAATTTAAATGGCACAATTTGTACTTAGGAGAAACTTATTGATTTGACTTTTACAACAAATTGTTGTTTCAATGACCTATTAAAGAAGCAATAAATGTTTCAAATGTTAAAAACAAAAAAAAAAAGAGTTGAAAATTGTCTACATAAACATTACAAGAAGCATTTTGGTCATTGTTACCTTTCAAACTTTCGTTAGGTGAAGAAAGTCCTAACCGCAAGTCACGAGAGCCTAGAAGCACTACATGCAAGCTACCTATTGTCATCTCAGTTGTCTTTCCCCACACTTCATACTAAGGAAAAGAGGCCACCCTATCCTAGGGGGGATCCCTATGGTCAATGTAAGCTAATCATTATAGACCAAGTGAGAAATACTATCTTAAATAGATCTAAAATCATTAACCCAACAACATAGTTTGCCTTAAGATATGAAATAGATTGTGAAAGTGTTTGCTTGATTAAGAATCATAAATTTAATACAAGTTCTAAATACATTATGAGCTAACATGTACCTGTG
Organism: Picea engelmannii; assembly: GCA_009831015.1. NCBI lineage: Eukaryota > Viridiplantae > Streptophyta > Pinopsida > Pinales > Pinaceae > Picea > Picea engelmannii. Next base: position 146,610 of record ML808814.1, read on the forward strand.
TATGAAAGAGTTTGAGTGAATATGACAATTGATATATCCAACATGTATCCCATCAAGAATCCTTGAATCCTCCAAATCATGCTTGAGCTTGTAGTTTAGATACTAGATTTGTGATCCATTCAAGCATAAAAATGTCATCCATTTAACGCCACTATATATATTTGTAAACTTGAGGTTCGTGAGATATCTTAGGATCATGAGGCATGAATTAACAATAAACTTTGCAATTTTGCAATGTGTTAAACATGATTGTGACAACTGTCATATGTTATAGCCTTACTTGATTTAGAGACTTAATCAAAGTAATGTCAAGTGTAAATATATTCCAAAGGTGTTGGAAATAAATGTATGCTTGCAACATTGTTAATCCCTAGAGAAAACCCCATACAAGCCCATGTTATGTATAAAACCTCTTATTAATCCCCTTATTGAATTATTACATTTCTTGTGTTATATTTTTATGTAGGTTCTGAACCCCTTCATCGCACCCTTTCATTATATTTGTACCATTTGTCTCCTATATATATACCAAGGAGACCTAGTCTTAGGATCATCTTATTACATATCATACTGTATTCCAAATTGGATATATTGTAAAAAGAGGTTTTCCCCTCGAAGTGGACTATGATTCATTTTTATTTTTTTTATCATTTTTAAGGCGTTGGATCATAACATTTGGTATCAGAGCATTGATCCTAGGGTTTTTCTTCTCCAAGCAAGTTATCTTAGCATTTTTGTTATAACTTTTCTTCTGGGATGATTTAGACAATGAAACTTGGAGGTTATTTATAAGACATATAAAGGTATCTTTGGTAAAAAAATTATCTTCTGGGTCATTATAATTTCAGAGATACATCCTTGAGGAAGATAGGGTTTTTTACTAGTCCTATTACTAGTCTCAAACATGTGTTCTAGGTAAAATCATCATATCTTATTCAATAAGGATCCAAATTTAGTGAGACCTATTGCATTTGAAAGATGCCAACTTTTTTGTATTTCTGGTACAAGTTTCAGGATCATATATCAAATATTGGGCACATGGCATTCTATACAAGTTCTCTCTTCCGAAAACTCCAAAAAACAACAAGGTTTGGGAAAGGTACCCTAACTTCCACTTGGCACATCCAATTTTGATCAGACCTATGGCATTGCAGAGAGGAAATATAAGAGCAATACATATCAAAATTTCAAACTTAGAAGGGCCGAAATTTCAGAAATACACAAGAAGGAAGGTCAACCAAGAGAACATACTCCAAATTAAGAGTTTGAAAGGTACATAACTTGCAATTGTCATAACGTTTTATTCGAAGATTTGTTTTTGGTGATTCAAAATTTGTAATAAAGAGGAAAAATAGGAGTATTATCATTTGTATTCTACATGGGTCCAAAAAATATGTCAACACCAATTAAACCTCCCGACGTCTCATCCGTAACTCAAGAAGAAAATGAGGACATACAGAACAAGCTATCCAAATTGGAGGAATGCCTTAATGAATTGAGTGCTAGGTCAATAACAAGAGATGAGTTGGAAAAATAAAAAATACAAATTCAAGAAATGGAGAAGAAGATGGATCAAAACAAGAATGACCTTAACGACGTAATACAAAAATCCATGAAGGAAATGAAAAATTCCATCTCTTCCATGATCTTTCATGCTCTAGATGAGAGACTCTCTAAAGAACATATCAAATTGCAAGGAACTCGGGAAAATAAAGGTAGTATCTTGGTTCAACAACTTGTCGACAATAATCCATTTTCTAGTGTATTTAACTCTAATAGTGGAGTTAATTACAGTGGGGGTACTAAATTCAACTTTCACAAGATTCAATTAAAGAAGTTTGATGGAACACATATCTTTACCTGGGTGAACCAAATAGAGAAATATTTTGAACTACATATTATTATGGATGATAAGAAAATGATTCAAATATCAACCTTGAACTTTGAGATAAAACCATATCAATGGTATCAATGGGTGGTTAAAAGGAAGCTCCCTCTTTATCATTATACCCGAGGCTTATTTACAAGAGACTTGGAAGCACAATATGGGAAAGTGTGGGAACATGACTACTTTGGTCAATTGACAAGAATTAAGCACTTAGGTGATATATAAGATTATAATTCAGAGTTTTAGGTATTGGCCACAAGGGTGGATGACATAAGTCATGATCAATTGTTGCAACATTATATAGGTGGATTAAAAGAGAACATTAAACATGAATTTTTCTTAAGACATCTTGAAAATATTATGGAAGCTATGCAATTTGCTTGTCATATTCAAGCCAAGAATAAGGCTACACACAAGTCTACCAGTGGAGCATACACATGAAGCATAGATCATTTTAGGGCTCATAATACAACCATACCTCAACCAACAAGGTTGACACCTCAACAAATGGATGGAAGAAGAGCAAAGGGACTATGTTTCAATTATGACAACAAGTATAGTAATGAGCATAAATGCAGTGAGAAGGAAGTATTCTACATAGACAATGAAGAGGAATCATATCAAGAATTGGAACCATCACAAGATATAGAGCTAGAAGAGACTACTCCAACAATATCTTGTCATGCATTGGCCAACATCAGTACTCCACAAACCCTCAAGATAGAAGGATATATCAAAAAGAAAAAGGTAACATTGTTGATTGATTCTCGTAATACCCATAACTTCATCAATTGCAAATTACCAAAAGATCCCAATTCCTTTGTATATTCAGCACTAGAGTTCCAAGTAATGATTGCATATGGAGATACCATAAATTGTTTTGGGAAGTTCCATCGTATTAAGCTCAATGTGGGGGAGTGTTTATTGGATAGTCCCATGATTTCCATCCAAATGGGTGGTGTTGATGTTGTATTAGGGGTCCAATGGTTACAATCATTGGGAACAATGGCCTTTAATTTTCAAGATTTTTTCACAAGATTTTCTTTAGAAGGAAAGAAAATTGAGCTTAGAGATATCCAAGAGAAACCCTCTAAAGTGAAAATCTCTAACAACATGAAAAAATTACTAAAAATGGGACACCATGGTATAATTGCACAATTGAGCTCAATAAATGTTCAAACATCTATATCCTCTGCTTGAATGGATCTCCAAAAATTTATCAACAATCATTCGAAGGTATTTGGAGAGGTACATAAGGGTCTTCCACCTGCTCAAGATCATGCCCATGATATTCATTCGTGAAAAAGAAGTGTGCATCCCTTCTTCCATGTTTCTTTCTTAAAGAAGATAACCAATGACAAGATCCAAGTCTAAACTATTTTATCAAAGATGAACAAATAAGGGAAAATCATACTAGAACCATAAACAATCCTTGAAATACAGATTAAGAAGTTGCAAAATCAAGCAATTAATGAGTACCTCGTCATGTGGAAAAACCTACTAGAGGTATAAGTGACATGGGAAGATGATTTATTCGTGCATACACACCTGTGGTTGTCAAGTATTGATGACAACACTTGTTTGAATGTGAGGGACATGTTAAGACCTAGACAAAGCCCATGTTATCTATGCATAAAACCCCTTATTAAGCCCCTTATTGAATAATTACATTTTTTTTGTTATATTTGTATGTAGGCTCTGAATCCATTTATCGCACTCTTTCATTATATGTGTACCTTTTTTCTCTTATATATATTGTTAGGACCCTATAATGTACCTTTTTGTTCATACTTTTTTCTATCATTACATCCTTTTCCCACTCACATTTAAGCTTACATTATCACCTTAACCTATCTTTCCAAAGGTATATAACGTTGATTTTCTTTACTATATGTTTAATTTGTTTTACATGTAATTTTACATTACTCTCATACTTAGCCATCGATCAGAAACATATAGTTGCTGAAACAGTTCGAACTATAGATTATTATTGATGCTTGAAGACCCGTTGTTGAAACAATCAACAACACGCAAATCCTGTTGCTGAAATAGTCTGTGATCTGCGATGCTGGAACAACAATTCATACAATAGTAACAATAAGGAGTTGTTACACTGGCCGCAACAACCGCACCTTAAGCCAGCACCAACTATCGTTGTTGCTTGAGACCACGTTGCTGAAACAGTCAGAATGAAAATCTCGTTGCTGAAACAGTCCGTGATTTGCGATACTGAAATAGTATACAACAACAATAACAAGAAGATAAATAAGGAAGTTGTTACACCAGCCGCAACAGTTACACCTCAACCCAGCACCATTCCAACTATTGTAATAGCATTTTGCTACGGGAGATCAGAATATCCTATTCCAGCATAGAAGATTAGATTTGACTAAGAATAGGATTCGTATGTGCACATGTAATTTGATGATCAATTGTATTGAGAGGATTCTCCTCTTTAAATAAATGGAAATCATCATTAGAAGGAATGATACTTTTTGGCTAAAGAGGAATTACAGAGAAGGACATGTTCACTTTGGATATTGTAACATGATGCAATTGATAGATGAATAAAAGATTATTCTGAGCATTTCTTCTTAGTTCCTTTCATTCCTGGGGAATCTTGTGAGAAGGGAGGGCCCACCTTCTTCACAAGATTCACCCATTAGTTCTGTAGTGTGTTAGTATTATTTTTGTTCACGCCTTGATTAAACTCTGTTTTGTTGAAACTCTACTTTGCTGAACTCTGTTTTGCTAAAACTCTGCTTTACTGATTGTTACATTGTTTTCATACAATTCATGCTTGGGTAACTGTTAATCATTCTAATTAGTAATTCTGCTTGATGAATTCATGAAAGTGTGATAATCAGAGACAGGTGCTAAAGATTCTTTCTTGGGGAATAGGGTCATGTTCTCTGTTATAAGATAGTTAGCCTTCAGTACATGTCAATCATTTTGATTAGTAATGAGTTCATGAAAGTGTGATAGTCGGAAATAGGTGCTGAAGATTCCTGCTTGGGGAATAGGGTCATGTTCTATGTTATAGAATAGTTAGTCTTCCTTGCAGTATCCTGAAAGATTTATTTTCCTAGGTTGTTGTTTTTTTTAAATGTAATCCAAGATTCTTCTGATAATTATTTCCTTAAACCTCGAACTCTGCAATAGATAGATTGCTTTTCTGTAATTCAAAGTAGAACTTCAGTCTGTTCAAGACAAGGTGTGATTAATGTACTTTTACTACAACTCTAGATTGCTTTTGAGATTGATCATATAGAGTGTGTGATTTCCTTTGAAATAAACAGACTTCCCTGGGTTGACAATTTGTGTAACACTTGATTGTTTAGTTAATAAGCAATTACAGTGACCAACATTTTGGCGCTATTGCCGAGGAAGGCAATTATAGATTTCAAAAGAACTTATGTTTTTTCAGATATACAGATTGCATGAGAGGACGTAGAGACCCCAAAGAAACTGACCCTACAGGTGGCAGGGGTAGAGGAAGGGGAGGAAGAAAGACTTTTATTGACGAGATTATATCAAAATCTGAATCTGTTGCTCCTCAGTGACCAAGCTCTCGAAAACCAAAATATCAACCTTCCTTTCAAGAAAAATTTGAAACAGGGAAAGAGATTTGGAGTCCTGAGACAATTGAGAAACCAGTAGAAAACATTGAGGATCAAGCAAGTGCAACAGAGGAACAAACAGAAGAAACCATGGATGAGTATAATGAACAACTGTATCATGAAGAACAGGCAGGTCCTGAAGGAGAGGTAAATGATGAAATCTCTTTTTCCACCTTAGGATTTCCTATTGGTGATCTTCCTAGAGGAGTAGCTCTCATGAAGAATATTCCACTCTCATCTTTACCTAACTTTCATGGTTTATCTTTAGAAGATCCTGATGAATTCCTTTTCGAGTTTGACATATTATGCAGAAGTTATGATTACATTTCCAATGCTAAAAAATTGAAGCTATTTCTAGCAACATTGAAAGGAAATGCATTAAGATGGTCCATGAGTCTTGAAGGTCATGTAATCACAACATGGGATCATATGAAACAAAAATTCCTGCATAAATACCAAGACTATTATCGAACAAGAGAAAAAAGAGAGGAACTATTCAAGATGATACAGAAAGAGGATGGAAATTTGGAGGACTTTGTGGAAAGGTTACAGTATAATCTACAAAGATCCAGTCACCCTGATGTAAGTAAAGATATTCCTAAAACAATATTACTAAAAGGAGTAAGGGATGACTGTCTAGATATGCTGAATATGCTTGGAAAAGGGGACATATCTAAAGAATCATATGATGAAATTGTTAACCTATGTAAAAGATGTTCAAGAGGAGATGCAAGGAATAGATCAAACATCAGGGATACCACATTTTCAAGAGTTCAAAAATCAGCCAGTGGAGGAGCAACAAGAGCCGAAATAGGTAATTTACTTGAGGGTTTTAAAACTGAAATGTTAAGCTCTTTTGCTTCACAAATTGATACCTTGCAGATTCAAAAGAAACAAGCCGAAGCAGAAGCAACTCTGTCCATCTTTTGTTCCAAATGCATAGATAAGCACCCACGAAGGGAATGCCCATTGGACAAAAAGCCAATCTGCACCATTTTTGATAAGGATCATGAAACTCAACAATGCCCTTCTTTACCAGGAATCAAGGCAGCATTACAACCAACTGATGAAGAAGCTGAAGTTGTCTATTTGTTGACACATACAAGGCAATGGCAGTCGCAGGGATAAGGTATGAATCCTAATATTCCATTTACATCTTCTAATCATTGGAATAACTATCCTTCTTTTAATCAAGCAAATTACCCTCCCTATAATCAAATGAAATACCCACCCCTTAATCAAATGAATTACCCACCCATGCAACAAACTAACCCTCCCTTTGTGGATCCAGCAATGTGGACTCCTTGGCCTCCACAACAACAACCTTACCTTAACCAATGGAATCCAAATTGGAGAGGTCAACAACCCCCGTTCCCAAATCAATTACCTCAACTTCAATCACAATTTCTGCAACCACTCTCTTTACCATCAGGTACTCCACCGAACAATCAAATGATGAGGCCCCAACTACCTGTACAACCTAACCCTAACCCCAATAATAAGGCTGTGCAGTGCATAGATATTCAAAACCAACCTATACTTTCTCTTTTCCCTGCGCAATGCAATGATATTCATTTATGATCTGGGAAAATAGTAGAACCTATCATTGATGATGTTACCTCTTCTGATTCCAATAAAGAAGAAATAAAAAAGCATGATGTACCTAAAGAGGTACAATCATCCTCCAACACTGCTGCTGAAACAAAAAAACCACCATTCCCTGAGCGTTTAGCTTTGACTAAAACGCCTGAGCCACCTGCTTTCAATCTTCTAGGGGAATTACAAAATCTTTATGTCAAAATTTCACTATTACAAGCACTAAGAGACGTACCAATTTATGCCAAAACTATGCGAGACATTTGTGTTAAGAAACTCGGTAGGAAAACTAAAGATCCCCTCACAGTTCATGTCATGGGTGATTTGTCTGCACTAACGTCGGGTAAATTTCCCCCAGTTAAATATGGTGATCCCGACCATCCTACCGTCTCAGTGAAAATTGGAAAAACAATAATTCCTCGAGTCCTGGTAGACTTAGGCACTGCTATCAATATTATGACTCTTGAAACCTCACAACTGTTACAACTGAAGAATGAAATCAGAGACACCCCAACCATTCTATAATTAGTTGACCATTCTACAATCAAACTAGAAGGAGTCATTGAAGACCTAATCATCTCAGTTGAATCCTGGAATTATCCAGCTGACTTTGTGGTATTACAACCTAAAACAAAGTTGGGGGGCCACCCTCTAATTTTGGGCAGGTCTTGGCTAGTCACAACAGATGCTTTATCAGCTGTAGATCTAGTTCAATGACAATTTCCAATGGATATGAGACTAAATAGCTTACCCTCTACCCTCATGCTACACCCTTGATTAATAATGACAATTCTTTATGGGTGGACTTTGATGATCAAACTACTCAACCTATATTGACTATCGGACAAACCTTAATCCTTAAAGATGCCACAGAGGATGAAGTAATTAATAATTTTATTTGTGAACCTTCCTCCATGACTCCAAAAACTCATAAACAACTAACTACAATTTTGGAGTCAGATAACCATGAAAACCTTAACTTTGAAAACCCACCTCAAACATCAACCACCATCTCTTCTAAAAGTATACCAGTAGAAATTGAACCTGGCAAAACACTGAACATAAACCCCAACCTGACAGATGCTGAAACACAACAATTAATGAAGTTACTTCTTGAACATAAGAAAGCATTCGCATGGTACTATACAGATATGAAAGGAATCTCTCCCGAATTATGTACTCATCGTATCTATACCAAGGAAGATTGTCGACCGATCTGCCAATCTCAATGACGAATGAACCCTAATTTAAGAGAAATTCTTAAGGAGGAACTTCAAAAATTGCTTAATGCAAGGTTTATATATCCTATATCGGACAACGAATGGGTTTCCTCATTGGTAATAGTTCCTAAGAAAAACAGGAAATGGAGAGTATGTGTAGACTATAGAGCCTTAAATAAAACCACTCAAAAAGATCACTTTCCGTTACCATTCATTGATCAGGTGTTAGATAGTTTGTCAGGGAAATTTTTTTTCTCCTTTTTAGATGGTTTCAGTGAGTATAATCAGATCAAAATTTCACCCCAAGACCAAGATAAGACCACTTTTACTAGCCCATGGGGAACTTTTTCTTATAGAGTCCTCCCATTTGGACTATGTAATGCACCAGCAACCTTTCAAAGAGCAGTGATAGGAATCTTTTCTGATATGATTAATGACTCTATGAAAAATTTTATGGATGATTTTACCCCTTATGGTGTTTCTTTTAAGGAAGCACTACAAAACCTTGAGAAAGTACTTAAACGATGTATACAAGCCCACCTCTCCTTAAGCACAGAAAAATGTCATATGATGATGAGTGAAGGAGTTGTGCTTGGACGTTTTATTCCATCTCAAGGAATCCAAGTAGATCCATCCAAGATACAAGTCATTAAAAACCTTCCTATTCCCAAAACCCAAACAGAGGTAAGAAGTTTCCTAGGACATGCTGGATACTACAGAAGATTTATCAATTTTTTTTCCAAAACAACTTCTCCTTTGTTTGTGTTACTTATGAAAAATGTTGAATTCAAGTGGACTAATCCTTACCAGGGAGCATTTAATACACTCAAACATCAGTTATCTACAACTCCTATTCTAAGAGGACTTGATTGGACACTTCCCTTTCATATATCCTCTGATGCTTTAGATACTGCAATAGGAGTTGTCTTGGGACAAGAAGAAAATCATCTCCCTTATGCTATTTACTTCATTGGCAAGAATATGACTCCTG
>ML808814.1:180922-193402 GCA_009831015.1 Picea engelmannii
CCCCCAGACCCCCCAGCCAGGGGGATAGGCCCCGCGGACCCCACAGAGGGGGTACCCCCCCTCTGCACTCCCCCGTGCAGAAGAGTGTACATACTTCTGGGGTGTAAATACTTCATGGGGTATAAACACGGCTGAAAACAAGGACCTCTGAATCAAGAAGATAATCAAGCTCCACAACCAAGATATACACCCAGAGTGAAAAATTTCCAATCACCAGATGATACTATGAATTATAGGGTTATAACACACTGCTCCCTCTTTCTTCATCACTTTCTAGCAACATTTTTCCCTCATTTTTCACCCTTTTCCCCATTGCTGAAACACCATTGTTCAACAATATTTCACCCTTTTCCTCCATTGCTGAAACACCATTGTTCAACAATATTTTGCCCTTTTCCCCATTGCTGAAACACCATTGTTCAACAATATTTCTCCCTTTTCCCTCATTGCTAAAACACCACTGTTCAACAATATTTCGCCCTTTTCCCCATTGCTGAAACATCACTTTCCAACAACATTTTCCCCTGATTTTTCCCATCTTCCCCATTGCTCAAACACCATTGTTCAACAATATTTCGCCCTTTTTCTCCATTGCTAAAACACCACTACTAAGCAACATTTCGCCACTGCTGAAACACCATTTCTTCAACAGTATTTTTCATTGTTAAAACATCACTCTTCAACAAACATTTTTCTATTCTTTTCCTGTTGCTGAAACACCACTTTTTCAGCATTGCCTGTCAATAAAAACATCTACTTCAGCTCTTTCTCTCTCATACTACATTTTGTCCTTCCATGACCCTCTCTCATAATTAAACAAACCCTTGATACAATTTCTCTAATAAATCCAAAGTCTCTCCCATGGTTACTGCAGAACTATTATGGACAGGCACTATATTTTTTTTTTGAAGTACAAATCAAAGGTAAAGATGAGGTATGTAAACTTTATATGTAAATACGATTGAACTATGGCTAATGAGAAGATCCTGACTCATTATTATCATTCACTTAAAATCATTATTTTAGCTGTACTTTGGGGGGAGGAAAAATATCAAAATCTTATGCCATCATTTCACACGAACCGACTACCGTCATTCCTTTTTACCCATCATTTTGTTTGTTTTCACCACCATTTGCATGCCTTCACCCAAAAAACTTACTCTGTTCAGAAGAGGTTACTTGACTCTCTGACCATGCATTTTACTGAGCTGCTAGCTATGGGAGGCCCTGTTATACGATACGAACCCACCACGACAACCCTGTTAGAATTATATCCAGAAGTATATCAAATGTTTCTGCAGGTAGGCTGGCTGGGTTATTTTCATAGGCTCTAGGGATTTGATCAACAACAGGTTCTTCAATTTGCTCGAAATCTTCAAGAAGATTATTCCATTGTTCAAGGGGTTCGGATTCCAGTCATAGAGGATGATATAGCATAGGTTTCGGGTCTCCCTATCACTGGCATTTGCTGGTTCAGCCGCAAACACATTATTCTTAATGCCTAGAAGGATTTTCTCTTGCCAGGAGAACAAATTGAGCCTAAAGACTAGGGTGTTCGACTTAGCTTGTTGCCGCCTCCTTGGCCGAAAGTTACAGATTTTGTCAAGCACTACCTCACCTGTGAAGGCTGATACCAGGTAGTCTACCAGTACGATTTTGTCTTGTTGTCTCATTTACGACATGCTAAATTGGTGAATATTCCCTACTATCTGATCAGATGTCTTAGAAATATGTCGCATTATTATAAAAAGGCTAAAAATCCCACCCTTTCCCTCACCCATCATCGTCTCTCTCAACTACTCATCCAAAAGGGTTTTTCCCAACAAAACCCTCCTCTAAACAACCCACCCATAGACCCTCAAGAAGCTTTTGAACATCTTGAAAATCTTCAGGAACAACAACCACAAAATCTTCTAGACCCTTTGGAAATACCTAACAATCTGCCTACAGACCCAATTGATCCAATTAACCCTCCTACCATACCAAGCCCACCCCACAACTTACCAGAACCATCTACTCCTACTTTTCATATCCTTAGCGATGATTCTGAACTAGATAACTCTCCCTGCCCCATCATCGAGGAAAAACCCACACACAAAAGAAAGAAAGAAATTCCTCTTTTCCCCTCATTTTTACAAAGAAAATGAACGAGGACATCAACAAAAGAAGCCACTACTGCCACTACCCTAAACCCCCAACCCATCTTGCTAAAACCTCGTACACTTCTACCCTCCCAAATTCTGGAATTTTTACCTATTCCACCCATGGGCACTGAAACACAAGAACCAGAGGCCCAATGTACTGCGACATCATTCTCTTTAAATCAAGTAGATGAAACACAAGAACCAACTACTCATCCAGTAGCTGAAACACAAGAACCAACTACTCATCCAGTAGCTAAAACACAAGAACCAGCTACTCATTCAGTAGCTGAAACACAAGAACCAGCTACTCATTCAGTAGCTGAAACACAAGAACCAACTATAGATGTTACACAAGAACCAACTACAGCTGAAACACAAGAACCAGCTGCTAATGTTGTTACTGAAATACAAGAATCAGATGCCCAGGGTGCCGCAACACTACTTTCTCTACATCAAGAAGCTGAAACACAAGAATCAACTGTTGATCCTGTAGCTGCTCCACAAGAACTAGCTATTGCAGCTGTGAATATTACAGAAGAACCAGTCACCTCTCTTAATACACCCATGAAATATCAACAACCAGGACCAACAATGGCCTCTGTCTTACAATAAAATGAGTTCCTAAGGTCTGAACTGGAAGCCTACAAGCAAGAGCTAGTAATGGTAAAGGAATCCTATGACAAGGAACTTAAATTGTATACCCTAGCTCGCATAGCAACCATGACAGAGGAAAACACAAAAGAGAATCAGTGTAGAGAGTATATGTGCAGTCAATGTGGGGACATTTATTATCAAGCAGGCTATAAAGTAACTCAAATTCCAATGCCTAGAGATTCCCCTGCACCTACGACTTTTGCATTCAAAGAAGAAAACCCTGTTGTTACACAAAAACCAGTAGGACCTTCCAAAATTCAAAATGAACCCTGGCCTACAAAAACTGCTACATCTGAAGCCCCTATTTTTATTAATAAAGCTATACAAACACTGCCTATTGATGAATCTGCCTCTCCTAGAAAGATCAACACCCATACTCTTGTGGAATGAGCCACTCAGACCCTACCTCGGCCTATCACTTGCGATGCTAAAACACAAACTCAACCATGGGATGAGCAGGCAATAATGGACAAATGGAAAAAAGACTCTATTGTTACATAGGACAAAAGCCTGCAGGAGCACATACTACTTTGGCTAAACCACATCTATTCAAACTGGGAAGCTTTGGAGCAAACATGCCAAGAATCCCATGCCCATAAGAAGTAGAATGAAGAGCTAAAAGGAAAATTGCTCCTGATGTTTGACTTGGCACAAAAATTGTTGGCTGCAAGGAAGCCATCCTCCAATTACTCTCTTTTCCTCATAGAACGACTTACATTTTTTCAGATTAAATCAATCAAAGAAGGCAGACCCCACGCAGTGTTAAATCCAACAGATTTTGTTAGAACTTTTGCAGAAGCCTCTACTATTGATCAACACCTCCTTTGTGAGGTATATCTTCATAATGAGGCCATCCCTGAGAATCGACAGCTTAACCTTAACCCTCTTGTCGGTGATATCCAGATTCAGGCACTCACCTCCTTCCTTAACAATCAGATTACATGGAAGAATGACTTCCTAGCTGCCAAGCATAATGAGGATAACCACCTCCTTTGGATACATCCAGAACCACAGAACATTGCCACCTTTGTTGTAGAGTATTATCAATTTTTGAAGAAACCAGAGATGATTCAATATATTTGGAAACTACAGACAACAATACTTTAGGATTGTCAACAGTTTATTAAATCCACAAAGATCTCTGCCCTACAAGAAAATAACATGTTTTGGCAACAATCTTCTGAGAAAAGGCAGGAACACAATCCCTTTAGTCCTACCAATCTTGAGACAACAATCTCCCAGGTACCTAGCTACATCAAATGTGTTCAATAATGAGATGAAAGCTGGATAGGTTATCAGTTCCATTTTCCTATTCTGTGGATGCCAAAAAAGAAATATCAAGTTCATCATAAGTTGCCCAAGAAGGTTGAAACAACAGCTTGGCAAAGGCTACAACGCGTTCAAGGATTCAGAGCTCCAACATACAGCACTTTCCACAGCTACTGCTTAAGTAATTTTCACACTCAGAGTCGGTATCCAGATTCTGATTCAGATTGAAGTTGCCTGAGGACATGCAACCTTTTTAGTGGGGGGGGATGTTAGGACCCTATAATGTACCTTTTTGTTCATACTTTTTTCTATCATTACATCCTTTTCCCACTCACATTTAATCTTACATTATCACCTTAACCTATATTTCCAAAGGTATATAACGTTTCTTCTCTTTACTATATGTTTAATTTGTTTTACATGTAATTTTACATTACTCCCATACTTAGCCATTGATCAGAAACATACAGTTGCTGAAACAGTTCAAACTACAGATTATTGTTGCTGCTTGAAGATCCGTTGCTGAAACAGTCAACAACACGCAAATCTCGTTGCTGAAACAGTCCATGATCTACGATGCTGGAACAACAATTCACACAACAGTAACAAGAAGGAGATGTTACACTAGCCACAATAGCCGCACCTTAAGCCAACACCAACCATCGTTGCTGCTTGAGACCACGTTGCTGAAACAGTCAGAACGCAAATCCTGTCGCTGAAACAGTCTGTAATTTGCGATGCTAAAACAGTATACAACAGTAGTAACAAGAAGATAAATAAAGAAGCTATTACACCGGCTGCAATAGCTACACCTCAACCCAACACCATTCCAACTATTGTAATAACATTTTTCTACGAGAGATCAGAGTATCCTATTCCAGCATAGAAGATTAGATCTGACTAAGAATAGAATTCGTATGTGCACATGTAATTTGATGATCAATTGTATTGAGAGGATTCTCCTCTTTAAATAAGGGGAAATCATCATTAGAAGGAATGATCCTTTTTGGCTAAATAAGAATTACAGAGAAGGACATGTTCACTTTGGATATTGTAACATGATACAACTGACAGATGAATAAAATATTATTCTGAGCATCTCTTCTTAGTTCCTTTCATTCTTGGGGAATCTTGTGAGAAGGGAGGGCCCACTTTATTCACAAGATTCACCCATTAGTTCTGTAGTGTGTTAGTATTATTTTTGTTCACGCCTTGATTAAACTTTGTTTTGCTGAAACTCTACTTTACTGAACTCTGTTTTGCTAAAACTCTGCTTTACTGATTGTTACATTGTTTTCATACAATTCATGCTTGGGTAACTGTTAATCATTATGATTAGTAATTATGCTTGATGAATTCATGAAAGTGTGATAATTAGAGATAAGTGCTGAAGATTCCTGCTTGGGGAATAGGGTCCTATTCTCTATTATAAGATAGTTAGCCTTCAGTACATGTCAATCATTTTGATTAGTGATGAGTTCATGAAAGTGTGATAGTCAGAAACAGGTGTTGAAGATTCCTGCTTGGGGAATAGGGTCCTGTTCTCTGTTACAGAATAGTTAGTCTTCCTTGCAGTATCCTGGAAGATTTCTTTTCCTAGGTTGCTGGGTTTTTTTTAATGTAATCCAAGATTCTTCTGATAATTATTTCCTTAAACCTCAAACTCTGCAATAGATAGATTGCTTTTCTGTAATTCAAAGTAGAACTTTAGTCTGTTCAAGACAATGTATGATTAATGTACTTTTACTACAACTCTAGATTGCTTTTGAGATTGAGAATATACAGTGTGTGATTGCCTTTGAAATAAATAGACTTCCCTGGGTTGAAAATTTATGTAACACTTGATTGTTTAGTTAATAAGCAATTACAGTGATCTATGACCAACATATATATATATATATATATATATATATATATATATATATATATATATATATATATACCAAGGAGACATAATCTTAGGATCATCTTATTAAATCTCATATTGTATTCTAAATTGGATATATTGTAAAAAGAGGTTTCCCCCTCGAAGTGGACTATAATTCATTGATTTTTTATCATTTTTAAGGAATTGGATCAACAATAATCATGTCAATATTTGAACCAAGAGCTTGTAGAAAGTTCACATTACATACACAAAGGTTGTTGTTGATTAAATGTATAGATTGCAAGTTTTTCATACCCCAAAATAACATTCAAGATTTAGGAAAACCATTGTTGTTGTCATTTGAATTGCATCATAATTTATATGAACACATCATTCCATAAATCAAACTTTGAATTTGATGTATCCCAATTGCATCCACATTAGCACTTTAAATGGAATAATTCAAGTTACCAATTTTGTTTCCACAAGTCTATTTCTAGATTGCAGAGTACCAACATGTTTAGTGGAAGCATAAAATTGTAGGTTTTAAACCTTTACAATATAGCAATGCATATTAAAATTATTTATATAAAAAAAGAAAATAACAACAATCACACATAGTACTCATAAATTTACCTTGGATACCCTTAATCGGGAAAACCAACAAATGTTTAGAGTCGCACCTCTAAATCTCATTGTATTAACTTCACCATTATAATACAATATATATATGATCTCACAACATACAAAACCCTAATCCGTTGACCCAGATTAGATTCCTTGACTAGAACTACACTACAATGGGCCAAAAAACCATTGGTTGAAAAACACCAAAATAGGCCAAAATAAACAAACAAAACCAAAAAATGTTTCTCGGGGGCTCTACTCTACTGCACCTGACACAATGTAACATTTCTTGGGGATAATCGTGCAAATAACATAACACACCCAACAAAAATGTTGTTGGTATTCAACCAGAGGACTCTACCCTGTTTAAATTAAGTAAGTAATATTCAGAATTTGTTTGCAAGAAAAGTGAAAATGGAAACCTATTTACCCATAAATTGGTCATATATAGTGTGAGTTAGATTGATTCTCATTTTCTAAACATCCAACAACATCCCAAATATTTATCCTTGAATCAAATCAAATGATTTTATTAATTGAGTTTCATCAACACTTTGTTAATGTTTTCTTTGTGTAAACCATAGATTGTAGATTCAATGTATCCCAAAATATTCAAGTGAATTCCACTCAACTTACTCTAGTTGAAATAAAACATCAAATCTGAACAGATATAAAGAATGAGTCTTGAGTCATTGTTGATATCAATTCCCTCCTCCAAGATTTCCCTCCCCTTTTCTATTTTCCCAAATTCTTTTCTCCCTTTCTTTTCCCTCTTCTATACTTACCCGTTTTCCCCATTTCCTTTATTTTCCCTTTCTAGTTCTATACTTAGTAATTTTTTTAGAGTGATGGATTCCTAGGTTGGCGTACTTGTGAATCCTCAACTCCAATCCAAATTCTCACATATCGAGTCTGCCCGACCACCACATTATCCCATACTTAGCCGTTTTTACAATCGCGGGTGTTGGATTACTGAGAGGGGGGGTGAATCAATGATAGAGAAATTTAATCCTTTCTAACCATAAAATGAAAGTGTTTTATCAATGTAACATTATCATCCAATAGTTGCATAATAAATAAACAATGAAAAAATGAGAAATTATACACATACACAGTACACCATTGTTTTTACGTGGAAACCCAAAGCGGGAGAAAACCACATAATGTTTTTTATTATATGTCTTTAAGAATTACATTCATTAGAAGCACCAACTTCCTTTGTTTTCCAGCTGCAACTGGAAGGAGGCTCCACCCCCCTATTTTCTTAGGCTACAACCTGAAGGAAGCTCCAACTCCCCAATTCTCTGGCTACAACCCCCTATGTTCTCCAGCTATAGCCAAAAGGTGGCTACAACCACATATCCTTTCCCTATCCAACCACCATGAAATACAGGTAGAATGATGGAACCATTGTCACACTATCACTATGAGATATATTGTTGTAAACCTGTACCAATCAACCTGCACCAAACAACCTATAAGAACCTGTACCAATAACCTGTGCCAACATGTACCTCAACCTGTACCATAATCAAGTGCATCAACCATGCACCAAACTTGTACAAATAACCTGTCACAATAACCTATCCAAACAACCTATCACAACAACCCATCTCATCAATATTATCAATCAAATTAGATCTACTCACCAAGATCAATATCCAAGACAACTCTCAACCATATGCACAATATCACCAAGATGTGCATCAACCAAAGATACAACAACTCATAATCATCACCAAGATCAATATGTGCTTCTAATAATATACCAAGACAAGTATGATACATCACCCATAAACCATGTGTCAACAATACTACTAATAAGTTCCTCCAACCATGTACCAAGTATGCACCAATCATGCATCAACTACTCATCAACTATGACTCATCAATATGTACCAACATCATCAACTATACACTTCATGTATGTGTCAACTCATCAACTACTTGTCTCAACCATGTAACCAACATGTACCTCAACCATATACCAAATACATATACCAATATAACTATAAAAAAGTTCTCTAGAAACCAAATACCACAAACCATTACATCAAACCATGTGCCACATGTCAGTGTTTCATGGAAACCTGCACAAGAGACCTAGCTAAAGCATACACAAACAAAGCTTATCAAGAAAAGGAAGAGAGATACATAATGAATAATGAGAATCAGTGTATATTATGATCTAATCAATGAGTGAGTGATCTTCACTCATATAGGAAATGACTTCCTATAATTAGGAATGCATGCATAATAGTGATGTTGTAAAATAAGAAATTCTAAAATAGAACTAGTCAGTTAACTCCCACTGAACTAGTGTTACTCCCACTGAACTAGTGTGCCGAAAATAGAAATTTCTCCAACACCCCCTCTGAACATCACTATGGAGTAAAAAATGAGTATTGACTACTAGGACATATTAGGTACTCATGTACAATGCAACTAATGAACACTGAATAAAATTTAGGAAAGAGGGAAAACCATGTGGGAACAACCCCCCCCCCCCTCAAAATATAATGTATCGAAAGAAGAAAATGGCAGCTGCTAGGAAACTATGTTCTTCACTGCAAGACGATCCTGTAAAGTTTGAAACTTCTGCTCACTGAAAGTCTTCGTGAAGATGTAGAAATATTTATGGATCTGATGAATTCCTTTGGAAACCTATCTAGCCTTGTACCTCTTGATCCTGTGGACCCATATGCACCTAAAAATATTCCTTTCTGGTGGAAGTGGAACCATATGTGAAGTTTGATTCTTTAGGAGTGAGTCACACTCCTTTTGCATGGTTGCTTGCAATAATGGATTTCTCATATCCTCACTGTAGAGATGCGAATTAAAATATTGAACCATATAGCAATGCATTGACATCACAGGTTCTAAAGCTGAAAGTACATGAGAAGTCTCTTCATGCTGAGATCAAGTCCTCCTCGAATCCAATGGATTCCTTGCAAGGATACCTGCTA
This sequence comes from Picea engelmannii, assembly GCA_009831015.1. Lineage (NCBI taxonomy): Eukaryota > Viridiplantae > Streptophyta > Pinopsida > Pinales > Pinaceae > Picea > Picea engelmannii. The sequence continues at coordinate 190,450 of ML808814.1, forward strand.
CCTGAAGTGTGAACTATGACTTCTTGGGCATATGTTGAATCTTCAACGTTGGCTTCTTATCTGGTTGTACTACCTACGTATTTCCATGTGCATAATCTGAGCGTATGGAATCATCTCTGATGTCTAAAACTAATGGAAGAACAAGATATATGCATATTGCACTGGATATGCATGCAAATTACTCTCCTTATGTGTAAGTAGAAAAGAGGATTCATCATAAGAAAACTTAGTGAATTTAAACAACCTTGACTTCCACCTCACCAATTGCAATGATGGAATTTTCATGCATGCAAATTACTGAAACCAAATCATATGTAAATTCAACCTTTTTACCTTTATGATTATCTGATAATCTGAGAGAATATTCATAGAAAGATTTAGAACATGTAAAACATTCTCAAAACTACCATTATGGAGTTCCACTCTCCCTTCTCCTGCTACTGCTATTGGAGTATCATACCCCATGAGAATAGGGGGTCTTGAGCATGGACTCAAATAAGAAAAATATTCCTCTTTCTCTACCATATGATGGGATGCATCAGAATCTATAATCCATGAATCATATGAGGAATTAATTGCAACCAAAGCATGATGATTACCTTTTGTAGGAGCATGATCTTCTTCCTTATACTTCTTGACTCTCTCTGGAATGAAGTTTCCAAGGTTGTTCCTGCTGAAGTGCCTGTGCCATAATATCGATATGTTTATTCATGCATGTGGATTCTTCATGATTCGGTTTATTGCAGTAAGTGGACTTCTTTCCCCCCTTCTTCTTCTTCGAATCTGAAGAGTCTTTGGAACCTGAAGAATCGTTAAAGGGTTTGGAATATCCCTCATTCTCATTCTGTTTTTCCTTCCCATTCTATTTGGATGATCCTTTTCCATCATGCATGGTGAGTGCATATGATTTCAGATCCTTAATGAGGGCCATCTGTATGTTTTGTGTCTTCTCGTGTAAGAGATTCAATGAACTAAGCCAGCATAGACATTTTCCAATTTGTTCGAAAAAGACATCTGCCAAAATGGAAATTGGAGACATATACACAGTTTTTTGGTCCTAGATTGGCCAAGATTATTAGAATAATTTGTTTCTCTTGTGTAGACTTATCAATACCACATTCACCCAAGCTCAATATCAAAGATTTAAATTTAGTAAATAAATCATGTATATTATCAAAACTTTTAGGGTCTAAGGTATTCAACTCTTCCTCAAGCATATGACCTCACATCTCATCCTGCTTTCCAAAGAGTACTTTTAAGGTCATCCAGATCTCATTTGGAGTCTTGCATGCAGCAACATGAAACCATGTATTAGTGGAGATTAACTCAAGAAGTAGTCTCGTGGCCTCATCTTTACGGTTCACCCATCTGGTCTTCTCAAGTGCTGATGTAGGTTATGTTTCTATCACCATCGAAAAATTATACCATCCTTTTCTTTTGAGTTGGAATGAGGCCTTCAGATTGCAATCAAAATAATTGTATGATGTGAGTATTATCACCAGACTTGATTGAAGAAGGTGCATCATCTCCACCCCTGCTATTGATTCTGAAAAGATCCTGAAAACCCAGATCGTGGATTCCAAGATATGATTGATGGTTCTATGGTAGCTATAGATATGGTAAAACAACTATATCTCCAAAAATGTGATGTGGTTTTTGGATATTTTTGGTGAGCATGAGAATCCCTATGTTATATGTCTTTGGTTCAAATTTCAGCTCGACCCAGATCACAAATTTCGAGATATATGGCTATTTTAGTGCAGAAACCCAATTTTTGGAGGGTTGTTGAATCATCACACCCTAGAGAAGGATAAAGTGCAACGATGTTGAATCGTGTCGCACCCTAGTGAAGGAAAAAGTGCGACGATTGTGAAAAATTGAATCATTGCACCCCAGATGAAGAACACAGTGCGATGACGTTGCACCTTGGATGTGTATAGGCTGCGACGATGCCTGGAAAAAGAAATTTTCTTAAGACTGAGTGCGACTATCACACCCTTCGATAGGGATAGGTTGTGATGATTCCAATCTTTTCACCTTTCGATAGGGATAGGCAACGACAATGGAGAAAACTAGGTTTACTCAAATCCGCTTTCGCTCTTTTCTAGCTTGTCTGGGTTGCTCCAAGAAGCTCAACTCTGATACCATGTCAATGTTTCATGGAAACCTGTACATGAGACCTAGCTAAAGCATACACAAACAAAGCTTATCAAGAAAAAGAAGAGAGATACACAATGAAGAATGATAATCAATGTATATTATATTCTAATCAATGAGTGAGTGATCTTCAATCATATAGGCCATGACATCCTATAATTAGGAATGCATGCATAATAGTGATGGTCCAAAATAATAAAGTCTAAAATAGAACTAGTCAGTTAACTCCCACTGAACTAGTGTTACTCCCACTGAACTAGTGTCACAAAAATAGAAATTTCTTCAACACCACAACCTCACTATTATACAACTGTTGGATCATGTTTTCATTGATGCCAATGGTTTGATTGATTGATGTCATTGATTGATGTCAAGTGATTGATTTATGTCAAAGGATTGATTGATTGATGATTGATGTAATCTAATATGTATTTTCCTTGATGAGAATGCATAGATGAAGATGGAGCAATGAGTTGTCATTGATATGATGAAGATGGATAAATGAGTTGTCATTGATACATGATGAAGATGGATCGTTTTGGTTTCATTTGTATATGATTCATTGTTGGAAAACTGTATAGATGACTCATTATTGTCTTATCATGATTGATAAGGTGCACAAATGGATGAACTCCAAAGCGGTCCCCTTATGGTGAAATCCCTCATGGGAATACACTTTGCGGATTGAGTTATCCTAGAAGAATGGTTGGAGGACCCTTGCTCTCATTATTTTCTTATCATGATTGATAAGGTGCACAAATGGATAAAATCCAAAGTGGTCCCCTTATGGTGAAAG
>ML808814.1:205567-216354 GCA_009831015.1 Picea engelmannii
CATTCTTTTGCATTCTAACCCCCTTACAAGAAATATCGCTAACATTTGGCTCCATGGGGGATAGAGTCGTCCCTGTGATGCTCTAAGAACTCTTTTGCAGATTCAGTGCCTTTGCTGTTGGGCTATGGAGTCATTTATTAGTCTGAAAAACAAAAACAAAAACAATATGTACAAAACAAAACAAAAAGAGCCAACTATGGCTCACAAAAAACATTTTCTCAAGAAATGCCCATTTACTAGGCTGTTGAAAACTTCTTTGCCTTCCAGATCCTACAAACTATAAGTGTCGTTCGAAAATACTTTGAGGATCTTGAAAGGCCCAAACCAAAGGGCATCAAATTTACTGTGTTTTCCCTTGTCCTGCCTTGGTGTGTCCCACTTGAGTACCAAATCACCTTTCTTGAATTCCTTCTTTCTGTTCTTCCTGTCAAAAACTTGTTTGATCTTTTGCTGATGATTGCAGGCTCTATCTATGACCTGTTCTCTAATCTGTTGCACCTCCACCATTTGATGAATCCTTCTGATTACGTGGTTTGGTTCTCCTTCAAAGTCCCGGAGGAGATTTTCCACAGGTAAGGCAAGTTGAGTGGGGAAAATGACCTCTATTCCATAAACAAGTTGGAAAGGAGAGATTCCCAGGGACTTCTTGGTTGTCACCCAATTAGCCCAGAGAGAAAATTTGAGCTTTGAGTCCCAGGCCCTTTGATTGTCCTCCAGTAGATTTTTGATAAGCTTGATCAGGCTTTTATTTGAGGACTCTTCCAGTCCATTTCCTTGAGGATAGTATGGAGTAGAGTGAACCAATGAAATCCCAAATTGTTCACAAAATTTGATCAGAGGCTCAGACCTGAAGGGGGAGGCATTGTCAGTGACAATCCTGCTTGGGCAACCAAACCTGGCTATGATTTCTTCCAAGAGGTTGATGATTACTTTGTGAGAAGTGCTCCTGGTGGGGACAACCTCTATCCACTTGGTGAAATAATCAGTCGTAGTGAGGATCCATCTGTGCTGGCCACTTGAGGGAGGATGAATCTCTCTGATGAAATCCAATCCCCACTGTTGAAAGGGTGCTGAAACTACTACAGGATTTAATGGCAGAGATTTGAGTTGCTGCTTACCTGAGAATTTATGGAATTTAATGCAAGCCTTGACTTCACTGCAGACATAAGAAAACAAAGTAGGCCAATAATACCCAGCCCGAAGGATTTTGTGGGCTATGGTCTTCCAAAAATGATGACCTCCATAGAGACTGCTATGGAAATCGAACATTGCCTTCTGGGCTTGCAGCGGGTCCATACATATTAACAGTATCCCCAGGGGGTCTCTCCAATACAAGGCTCGATCAATGAGACAATACCTGACCGCTTTGAGCTTCAACTCTCTGGCTCTACTCTTTCCTAATCCGTCAGGGGGCTTTAATTCTTGCAGAAAATACAAGATATCCTTGTACCAGGGACATGATGCTAATGGTATGATGATCTGAGAACTCCTGTTGGATGACTGAGCCTGCTCATTGATGAAGTTAATCCCCAAAGTCTTGCAATTGGATTCAGCCAGCAACTTGGCCAAACCTTGCCCCTTTATCAACTTGGTGGGCTTAATCTCCAGGTCAAATTCCGGGATCTTGGCGATCCATTTACCCCTTCTCCCATCTATGTCAGGCTGTATAAGAATGTCCTTCACAGAGGTTGAAGGGACATATGCAGTGATCTTTGAGTGCAAAACGTAGATCTTGAAAGATTTGAGAGATTTCACCAATGCATAGGCTTGCTTCTCCATGATCTCGTACCAGAGCTCATCATCTCTCAACGCCTTGCTGTAGAAAGCAATAGGTTTCTCTCGTCCTTGATTGTTTTTCTACAACAAGACTGTTGCTACCGATTCATCAAAAGAAAATGAGAAAATCATGAAATCTTTAGAATAATCGGGACTGATTAACACAGGTGCCTCAGTCAATGCTTTCTTTATTTGCGCAAAAGATTCCCTAGGTTCAACAGTCCATTTTATTTCATGGCCCTTCCTGAGCATGGATGTGATATGTTTCACCAACTCAGCAAAGTTCGAGACGAATCTCCTCAGAAAGTTAACCTTCCCCCAAAATGCCTAAACTTCCTTCTTAGACTTGGGAAGTGACAGGGCCTGAATCGCTTCCACTTTGCTTGGGTCAATCCTTACTCCTTCTGCTGACACTATGTGACCTAACAACTTTCCCTCCTGCATAGAAAACGGTGATTTCTTGGGGTTCAAAGATAGGCCATACCTCCGACACTTCAGGAAAACTCTTTTTAAGTGGCAGCAATGCTCTTTATTAGTCTTAGAGAATACTGTGATGTCATCCAGATATATCACCACAAACTGGTCCTTCTCCCCGATGAAGGCTATGTACATGGCCCACTGAAATGTTGCTCCTGCATTCATCAGTCCGAAAGGAATTTTTTCATACATGAATGTGCCCCAAGGAGTGGTGAAGGCTATTTTTTCTCTGTCCTCGGGCATGACTGATATCTGATTGTATCCGGAGAAGCCATCAATCATGGATATCCTGGATGCGCCAGTGACCCTCTGCAATATGTGTTCCATGTTGGGCAGGGGATAATTGTCCTTTCTGGAACTTCTATTCAGGTTCCTGAAATCAACGCAGAGTCTGATTTCCCCACTTTTCTTTCTCACCGGGACCAGATTGGCTACCCATTCAGAATATCTCAAGGGGACAATGATCTGGGCATCCAACATCTTTTTTACCTCTTTCTCCATGACAGGTAGCAACATGGGATTTATTTGTCTCAACTTCTGATTGAATGGCTTAGCCTCTTCTTTCAGCGGGATTTTGTGCTCGATGAATGATGTGTCATACATTTTGAGGTCTTCGTAGGTCCATGAAAACACATCAGCAAACTCCTTCAGCAGCTTAGTATATTTGGCTCTTTGCTCCTAAGTCAAATTCCTTGACAGCTTGACCAGTTTGGGCTCCTCAGGTGTGCCTATGTTGCATTCAGCTGTGTCATCATTATCACCTGAAACTTTACCCCTCACTTCCACATCATTCCCATCGAACAATCTTTCTAACAGGATCAGTCCTTTCAGAATGTGATTGCTCAGTAGCTGAATGATCCAGTGATCAACAATTTCATTCACAAATTTCCCGGAGTGATGGTCACTTTCCTCGTCAGGATTCTCATCTATGTGCATTGTGGAAAAGTCATCAATGGACTGGAGGAATTTCTCAATTTCTTGATCATCTTCAAACACCTTCCAGTATTTGACGTTGTTTGGTATAGAAGGTCTGTACTTTATTTCAACATCAGACCCAGCAGTGGGCGGCGTGGGAACTTCAAGCACGCTATCCGTGAACGCTAAAAAATTGGCTGGAGTATTTTCTTCCCTTGGAATGAAAGAGATGTTAAAAGCCAGGAAGAAATTATCAACTAGGTCCCATACCTCGTTCCTGTAATTCCTGAGCCGAGTATTCTTAGCCTGATAAACACTTTTGACCTGTTGAACGATCAACTCTTCATCTCCAAACACGGCCATCTCTTTAATTCCCATTTCCCTGGCAGCTCTTAATCCCATAACCAGAGCTTCATACTCTGCCACGTTATTGGTGACCTCGAATTCTATCTTGTATGACAAAGATATGGGCTCTTGACAGGGTCATATGAATATCACTCCGACACCTGCACCCATACTGGAGGAAGCTCCATCAAAGAACATCTTCCAAACAAAGGTGGTTGGAGGAGGGGTTTCCTGATTAAGAATGGGCTGCTTTCTGATCTGTAAAGGAGCCTCAGGGGTGTGGGTGAGTTGTAGTAGACTAGAGCCTAAATCAGTATCCAAGGCATAGATGGGATGATTGGTAGGGTTGGCTTCATCACTGATTATGTAGGCTAGTTGGGCTTCTCTGTACAGTCTCCTATGTTCCCCTCCAAAGAATGGAATAGTGGCATATGTGAGATCCATTTGCAATGTTCACCCTAGCCTCTTTATCCAGGATCTTGACAACAACATGCCAAACTTAGGGGGGACATCAGCTACCACAATATCCATGACCATACTTTTCATGGGAAGCTGAAACAGGGAAACTACCAGGTCCTTGATGACTCCAAAACATTGAACCCTCCTGGAGTCAAAAGAATAGAGGTCATGATAGGCTCGGGTGACTTCCAGTCCTAATTCCTCCATGACAGTTTTGGGCATGAGGTTGTGGGAGGCCCCTGAGTCCATAAGGAAATTATGCAGCACTTTGTCATGTATGTTCAGGGATGTGTAGAAAGGAGGGGATGAATCATCTTTGTCTTCTACCATGGGACCTAGGACAACTGCAGGCCTTTCATCTTGGAGGTTTATGGAGTCTGTGAGAGGGTATGAGGCTTTGGACTTCAACAGCTCAGAGAATCACTTTTTGAATTCCCCATGTTTAATTAACTCAGTGAGTGGCACAGGGATTCTGATCTTTTGAATCTCATGTTCGAAATTGAAAGGAGACATAGGCTTTGGGATTTCTCTAATTTCAGGAACATGATTATGGACAATGGGAGAGAGAGGTTGAGCCCTCTTACCTCTTTGGGTGTCTGCTACTTCATTAGCAGGTTTATCTGTTCTATTGAATTTCTCAGGAACATCAGGTGTTGCTATCCTTTTGTCGGACCTCAGGTTGTACCTGCCTCGACCGCCACTAGCTTTATCTCCCTTGCTCAATTCATTTAGCTAACCATCCATGAGAGATTATTCGTAAGCAGTCTGAGTGAGATGAGGAAAAGGAGGAGTGTCTTGTAAGCAGTGGATTTCAGGATCCATCTCATCTGCTTCTCTTTCGTCCTCATGGGAAACCAGATGGTTCTGAAAAGGGGCCTTGATTCTCTGGTCTTCTATGTCCCTTCCCCTTTCTCTGTGCATAGTTGGGGGAGCAATATTATTTGGCCTCCTAAAACCTCCTTTATTTTTGGTGTTCTGAGGGCCCTTATATGCTTGTTTCCTTTCTACCTTCAACCTTTCCATCTCCTCGGTCAGAAACTTCATCATCTCGTCCAGTTCATTCACTTGAGGGTGGGGCGGTGATGGGACAGAAGTTGAGGCTTCCGACTTTTCCTTTTTTCTATCTGTGTCGTCCTGGTTTCTCAGTCTGTCAGTTGCTAGTATGTTTGATTCCACTTCTATAGTGGCGTCTTGCATTTGAGCTAGGGAGGTAGCTCTTCTTTCTCTCAATAGCAGGCAAAAATAAGGATCAAACGCACCAGCATATGAAATTTGGGCGGAGGCCTCTGAGGGATTTATCTCTGCAGGGATCTTGTTATACATTTTATTGAATCTTTTGGAGAAGTCAGAGATAGACTCTCCATCCATTTTCTTCAGAGCCCCAAACTCTATCATGTAATACATATAATCCTTCCTGTCTCCCCACTGTCTCAAGAAAACACCATCTAGAGCCTCAATTCCAGCAATAGATCTAGGGGCTAGTCCTCTAAACCATTTCTTGACCTCACCCTCCAGGCTCTAGACAAAGACTCTCATCCAAACATCTTCATTTTTGATATTCAGGTTGTCTACATAACTGTAAAAAGCAGCCAAGTGCTCCTCAGTAGTTATGTCTCCCTCCCCACTGAACTTGGGCATGTATTTCAAATAGTCTCCAGCAGGGAGGGGATTCATAGGATGTGGTAGGATTAAAGGAGCATATCTAGCAGCGACTATGGTATCCATTCTATTCGGAGGGGGATTAGTGCCATCCATAGGAATATTAGGTAGAGGAGAACTCGGAGGAGAAGGAGTATGGACGGGAGATGTCGGAAAAGAGGTTCTTGGAGGAGACAACGGAGAAAACAGAGAGAGATCCAAGGGACCTGAGTGCGTAGACGCTTCTCTCTATGCAGTAGTAGCAACAAAAGGAGGGGTGGTGAAACCTTCATAATCTTGAGGTCTGTGATGAGGCACGACCTCTAGGGAGGGAGGAGTGACAAGGATCTCTCTTTTTGATACCAGACCAGGAGGAGAAAACTCAGCAAGAACACTCCTGAAATTTAGAAAACGGGAAACCTCAGAGGAAGGATGACTAGGAAGCTGAGAATAAGAAAATGGATTTCTCACAGAAGGGGACGGAGTATTACCTATTTTAGCAATGGAAACTTCTTTCGCAGAGCTCTTTCCCTTTCTGCGCACCGCTTCCGAGTCAGCTTCTGGTGTAGCTAAAGGCAAGTGTGGATTAGACCTCGTGTGTCTTCCTCTCAAAGCCACAGTTGATAGAGCAGGTTCTCCCCAGCGGATTCATCGCAATGGAGTCGCCAGGTGCACAGTAGCAATCTTCAAGTTCTGATATCTGATGCACCTTCAGAATCAGTTGGTCTTTGTCATTCAATCCCAGGGAAAATGTTCAACTCCGTCCCCGGCAACGGCGCCAGAAATGTTGGAGTCAGAAATCACTCCTAGATTGCTTGCAGGAGTAGAGCCTGACACCCATCAGTTTAATGTCACGATTTGTTTAAAAGGGGTGATCAAATGGAAGAAAACTCAGAACAGACGTCTTGGCTCAGAAACTAGGCCAGGCATGCACGAGTGAGTGAGGTCTTGATAAACTTCAAACAGTGAGTTGCAATAAGGGTGAGTAGATGGAAGACTTCATAAGAAAGGTGCAAGGGTCTGCTATAGGCGTCAAGCTTCTAACAGACTGTGAAAGAAGGCATCTAAAGACAAGATATTCTTACTTTCAAATGCGGGAAACCAGAGAAAATGGCCATGCAATGATAAATCATTTATCACCACATAACTGTGTTAATTCATACGAAACATTCGATCATGAACTCTCCAGCGAGAGATGAAACATAGATGAAAAAGGAGAACTGTTTGTTATAAACCAAGAAGTCTCAAACACAGATACATAACCAGGAAACTAGAATGTTCACTGAACCTTTTACAGTCGGGAGCTTAGCTCTACCATCGATAGATACAAAAATGGCGAAAACGCCTTCATATACTCAGAACAACAACAACAAAAAAATCAATACATTGCATTGAAGGCTTTGCGTCTGCATGGATTTATGATAGTCAACCTCTGAGAGATCGTGCAACTTATGTCAGACACAATCTAGTTCTTTGACAACTCCAACGACGAATTGACGTGCCTTCAATTCGTTGCTGTGCTTTCCCATTATGACGGAGACGACGTCTAACCACCACCAACCGCTTCAATAACTGCTTCGTTGGGATTGAGGATGGCCCGACCAACTTGGCATTTTCTGGATGCAAAGGGCCTCCCATGCTGCCACCTGGAATAACTGACTGGCTCAAAAGATATGCGTGGAGGTCAGCGTGGAAAGTGGGGCATGGGAATGGAGTGATGGGGCCAAAACAACGGGGAGTGGAGTAAGAAGCGATGAGGGAACGAGAGAGGTTATAGGGGAGCAGATGTGATGGACACATTTTAGTGGGAGGATGACGTGGAGGGAAAGAGACATGTGGCAGATGGTGTGTGGATGATGAGAAGGAAGGAAGACCACGCAGACCATAGAGGGGAGGTGGATGGATGACACATGGCAGCAGGAGAAAGGTGGCTATGGAAGATGACATGACGGGATAGGGGTCCACACTGGCTAAACACAGAGCAGCTGGGAATGACGGGGTTGTGCGAGCACCGTGGATCCGGGCGCCAAGATCTCGGCCATCGGAAAGCTGCGCCCCTGATTCCGGACCCCCCCATCCGCTTAAAGGTAGAAAGGAAGGGGGGCCTGGAATTTCTCTTATCGTCGTTGATCTGGGCACGCTGATCTGGGCCATTGAAGAGGTGTGCCCCGGATTCCGGACCCCCCCCCCCCCTCGCTTAATGGTAGAAAGGCGGGGGGAGTCCGGAATCCCACCTGTGCCATTGATCCAGGTGCCACGATCCCTGCCGTCCAAACTTGGCTTTCATTTAATCATGGGCGCGTTAGCACCCCGAACTTAGGACAAGTGGGTTTTTCACCCATTCTTTTGCATTCTAACCCCCTTAAAAGAAATATCGCTAACAGTTCCTTCAACATTTCTTTCATTCCAAGAGACAAGAATCACAAGGCCAATTCACTAGCCTTGGTGGCCTCATTATCAAACCCAGACGGTGTCCAAAGAAAAATTTATTTCCAGGTAGAAAGAGTTTTTCGACCATCTGTGCCCAATAACAATGAGTACTTGCAAGTATTTGAGAAAGATTAATAGCTTGAATTTTTTTTTAAATGATGATGATGAAGAAGACAATAGCTCGTCTGTCATCCCAAAATATTGTATACAATTTGAATCTTTATTTATGAAAGATGATCATGCCAAGAATGTCCATAAAGAATTTCCAGTTCTAAAAGTGAAAGAAACAATAAAAGTCAATATTGGAACGGACAAGTCCCCGAAATATGTCAATTTGGGAGTTGATTGCACCACTGAAGACGTTGAACAATATATTTTTGGACACACCTACTGTTGCACCTCTTTTGTCATCTAAATGAAAAAAAATGAGGTTCTTACAAGCTTAGTTGGGTTAGCTAAGAAAGACAACAGTAAAGGAAAGGGTTAGAAGGATAAACATAAAAGACTAAGCTAAGAATTAAACTAGGAAAGGAAATTGAGCATAAGGACATAAGAACAAGAAAAAAACAAGACTCATGTCACCAATGGAAAGGATTGTATTAGTGAAAAGAAAACACCAAGGATAAATTGGACTTTGGGTCCCTTCTTCCTCCAAGGTAGGGCTCTTGGACCCCGAAGATTGAGCTCTTCTTACAATTTGAAAACTTGAAAGAAATGGTAAAAGAATCCCAAGCTAACCCACTCAAAAGGTGATGTGGATTGCCCAAATGGAATGGTGCTAGTATCCCCTTGATGATAAAAGAGGTTTCCCCAAGAGAATAGCAGCAACATAACCTTGCAAATGAATTCCTTGAAAATGTAGTGCACCCATGGCCTTGTTTTATAACACCACTTTGAGGTATTGTGAAACCAACTTTTAGTGTGAAAAGGGGCTATTTAGGGAACCTTTAGGTCTTTGACCAGCCACCCAGCTGGATCCAACCAATATTTGTATGTCAAATCGACTTGGAAGCTGAACCAGAAGTGGGTGGGAGACCAACCAATATCGTAAATGCATCGTTCTTAGGTGTGTGTGGCTTTTATCATCCACAGTCGCGCATCGTGCGCATGTGCATTTTTCCTGCATTTCTTGATGGTGCATGTGCACGTGCACCCTATGTAGTCATAGAGAATCTTGATTTTATAACTGGTTGTATAGTTTTGGACCTTTTGGAAATGTTTTTTTGGTAATTTTGGTCCATGGGTGAACTCATAGCTGTTTGAAGATGCTGGATTCCTGTAACCATTTGCGGGTGAAATTTCAGTGATAACAGATGCCCCCTAATGGATGAGGTTAGAAGCATATAGATAGCCAAAATTCATCAATGTTTCTTCTACTGAGAGTATCGTTGTAAGAAAGAGAAATAGTGAGAGTATCAAGAGTGACCCGTTGGAGGGAGAAGGGAACCTATAGGACCCAACCTTTCGCAAGGTGTGGAAAATAAATTGTGTACAAATGAGGCGGGCATGCCCCATGCTCGTGTAACTCAAAAAAGGGTGTTGTACAGTAACTGAAACTGTGTGTTGATGTAGACAACTGCAGTTCCCTCGGGGGAAGTTTTGATAAAGGTAGAGGACAATTCTGAGGAGGAATATACTCTGAATAGTAGGCATTGACACCTGTAAGAACTGTCACGGATTCTGTGGGCATTGATAGCCCAACAAAGTTCAGAGGTCTTCGGAAAATATAAAAAACAACTACAATAGTTGCAAAGTAAGACCCACTGTAACATGAGAAAGTGTTGAATTTGAATGTTATGGGGGTCAACGACAGCAAAGAGTAATGATGGTTCTCCGTGTGTCGTCTGAGACTCCTCATTGTAAGGGTAATGAGAGTCAAGATACTGTCTCCCTTCTGGAAACTGTGTTGATGTCGACAAAAAGGGAAACGTGACTCCAAGAAGCAAAGGGCTTCGTGAAATCCATTAGGTGAGGTCAGTAACTAAGGAGGTACATGGACGAAGTCAAGATGTGTGGAGACTCAAGACTGCCCTTGGTTGGGGATATATGCGAAGTATAAGTGGTCGCAATAGTTCAACGAGGTTGAGTGTCAGGGGGACAACGAGACGTGGGATAAGTTGTGCCAGAGGTAGGACAAAGTGAACAAACTTAGAGAGCAGAGGTAGGTGGCCTATGGGATACTCAAAGTTTATGGACGATGTCAACAGGAGTAGGTGATAAGGGATGCCCCAACCAAGGGCGACATGGGTTGCGTTTGCCAAGAAGGTCGCCAAAGGTGACAACAAAAAGCTATGTAAAATGATGGAAATAATGACTTAATTACAAAAATAATTAAAAAATCAGTGGGGATAATAATGCAGATACAGAAATGGGTGCTCCAGTGTAAGATGTCTTGGCCTGAGGATGGCGCAAGTTGGTGTAAAAAACAAGTGGAGGGTTGGGGCCCCATAGGTGGGTTTTTGTAGTAAGGCGATGTATGGAGGGAAATCTGAAGATGGGAAAACCGGCGGTGGATTGTAGCACCCATCCATAGGATGCTAAGCAATTAACTATTTATTTAAATACTTACACATTAACAATTTTGTTTTAGCATCATTTCATTGTTTTTTTTTTGTTTGCACATTTCTTCTACATCTTCTCAATGATAAATCTAATAACATGATGAAATAAGTAGTAGGCTAACTTTAATATTTAAGAACTTAAAACACAAGTATACTCAAAACATCAATAACAAAATATCACTGAAA
>ML808814.1:234060-270613 GCA_009831015.1 Picea engelmannii
GTATACAATGTCCCTTCTCATTACTATACGTTTAATCTGTTTTGCATAATATTTTACATCACTCTCGTACTTGACCATTGATTAGAAATGCATAAGTGTTGAAAACTGCAGATTAGCATCGAAGGCCTGTTGCTGAAACATAGAACTGTCACATAGTCCAAGGTCGCTGTTGTTGAAACAAAGAACTGATGCTGAAACACAGAGTTGCTGCACAGTCCGAGGTCGCAGATGCTGAAACACAGAGCTGCTGTACAGTTCGAGGTTGCAGACGCTGAAACACAGAGTTGTTACACAGTCTGGAGTCGCAGATGCTGAAACATAGAGGAAACCGCCAGGACCGACGATGCTGAAACACAAAGGAAGTCATTACAGTCAGCGATCAAAGCACCAACCGTCGCTCCCACATAACGACGACACAGTCAAGAGTGCAATTCACGTGGCTGAAATAGCCTGCGAATTGCGATGCTGAAATAGCATCATCAACAACGAGAAGAAGCTGTTACACCAACCGTAACAACAATACCTCATTCATATCCTGTAATAGCATTCGATTGCACGAGACTAGGACATCCTATTCTGGTTTAGAAAGTAGATCCAGCTAAAGATAGGACTCAGATACACATTGTAATTTTTGATCAATTGTATCGAAGGGGTTCCCTCTTTAATAGAGAGGAAATCATCATTCGAGGGATCGAAGTTTTATGTATTGAAAAGATTCAGAGAGAGGGACGCACTTCATTTTTTTTCTCAGACTGTAATATGATATTTTGACAGATGAATAAAAGACTGCTTTGAGTATCTTTCTCTAGTTTTCTTGTTTCAGGGGAATCTTGTGAGAAGGGAGGACCCACCTTCATCACAAGATTCACTCGTTAGTTTTAGAAGTGTGATTAGTTTAATCTATGTTTATGATTTGATTAACCTCTGGTTGCTGAAACACTACTTTTAATGAATTTCGCTTTGCTGAAACACTACTGAACTCTGTCTTAGTTTATTGAATGAAATTCGTAATCCTTTTCATTAGCAATCTTGTGTGATGATTTTATGGTGCTAGCCAGAGATTGGGTTAAGGGTTCCTGCTCAAAAAGGAAGGAATCGGAACATCCTTTCCTCTGTATATTTCCATTACTGCTGCAAGCATGCTAGCCAGAGATTGGGTTAAGGGTTCCTGCTCAGAAAGGAAGGAATCAGAACATCCCGTTCTCTGTAGATTTCCATTACTGCTGCAAGTGTGTTAGCCTGAGATTGGATTAAGGGTTCCTTCTCATAAAGGAAGGAATTGAAAAATCCTATTCTCTGTAGATTTCCATTACTACTGCAAGTGTGCTAGCCAGAGATTGGGTTAAGGGGTTCCTACTCAGAAAGGAAGGAATCAGAACATCCTGCCTCTGTAGACTTCATTTATTTCTGCAAGTGTGCTAGCCAGAAACTAGGTTAAGGGTTCCTGCTCAGAAAGGAAGGAATCAAACTATCCTATTCTCTGTAGATCTCAATTACTTTTCACAAGTGTGCTAAACAGAAACAGGGCTTAAGGTTCCTGCTTAGAAAGGAAGGAACTAGATGGCTTTGTTCTCTGCTAGATAGAGTTAACTTTTTTCTGCATTATTGTTTTCATGAAAGAGTGTTAATCAGAAACAAAGTACTGAAGTCTTTGTTTGAGAGTAAGGGTCCTGTTCTCTGGTTGCAGAATAGTTGTTCTTTCCTATTGCAAGTGTTATTCTAATGTAATCCATGATTCTTAGATTAATCTTTAAGATCTGCAATAGGGAAGTTGCTTTCTTGTGATTTAATTCAGAACTTCAGTTCATTCAAGACAAGTGTGATTAGTATAGTTTCTTTTACTACAACTCTAAGMTGCTTTTGGAATTGAGCATATATAGTGCGTGGTTATATTTGAAATAAAAAGACTTCCCTGGGTTGATAATTTATGTATCACTTAGTTGTTTGAATTAATTGAGCAATTATAGTGACCAACATTGGGTAGGCTAGCAAAATGAGGAGAAGGAGTATGTGGTTGATTCGGGACATGATGTAAGACTATCAGGACTTCCATCCCTAAAGGTTGAAAACAACATGAGTGTAAAAGTGCCAAGGGGGGCTATGAATGGGACAACTCATGTGGGGGAGAGTGATATTGGGTGACAGTACCCAAAATGCAGTGTAGGTGACAGTATTGCAGAGTCGGATATAGGGACCCTAAAGGAAAATTTCATAGGGTGTGACTGGAGATGCAATTGAGATTCAGAGGGAATGATTACATGCCAGTGTTGATTATATACCTAAAGGGGTTGCACTGGTGTGTGATGACCAAGTACCTGGACACATGACAACCAAATACCTGACCTGAACAATATCTGAATATAATCAAACATATAATCATTTACTTGATAATTTTGAACATGAGCATGTGTAATTGAACGGGGTATGGAAAAATGGCTCCCTAAGGGCTAAGGATGAAAAATGGCCCTGGGACTGTCTTAATGTAGAGGACGGGGTGTTGATCTCGTGGATGAAGACAGATCAAAAAATGGACATCCGGAGCTCCCGGAATGGAGTCTGGAAGTTTGGAAACAAGGACTATATATAGCTGTAGGGCCAACACCGCCACTTCATTTGTACCTGTTGTCAGAGTGATTGGACGAGAGATATTCAAAGGATATTTGGAGATTCTGAGAGGATGAGGTAGCCAATTCAAGATCAACGAGATTTAGGTTAGATGTGTTATCGTCCTGCATAAAATTAGGGTTTCTATTTTGGGGCAGGGCCTGTACGGAGGGCTGTACAGGGGGTTTTGTGGGTGTAGGCCCCCTAGTGCACGGGCGATCGAGAAATATATTCACATGGGTGCACACCTGTAATGCGGATATACACTTGTGGGGGTGCCTTAATGGGGGAAACAGGTGCACATGGTATGCGCACCTGTAATCTAGACAACTATGCATGCATGTGCAGCTATGTAGTGAACATGCGCGCTATGATGTGCGCCTGTATATGTGACAAGGGCGCATGAAGGCACCTCTATATGGCCAACATAAGCACATGTGTGCATGTCTATGGGATGAACAAGTGCGCATGTGTGCATGCCTATGGGATGAACATGCGTGTATGTGTGCATGCCTATGGGGTTAAACAACCACGCCTTGGAGGCAAAGCTGACGGGTGCAAAAACTATCTTTTTTGGAGATGTTAATGTGTTTATTTTTTAGATGGATGATCGAGAACTGGATTATGTGGTTGCAAGTGATCATTTGGATGATGTTGATTCACTGGAGAGAGAGAGATTGGTCACAACTCAGGGAGGTTGTCACCAATGACGAGCCGACGGTTCATTATACTTTGGCAGCTTGTGGGCTGCTAAAGTTCTTTGAGTTCCCCTTGGTATGAGCCCAGGAGTACCTTCTACAGTTCTTGAATCGGATGTGGAGTCTGGATATGCATTTTTTTATGGTGCGGGGTGAGCAGTTGGCCTTCACTATGGTGGAGGATGTATATTTTCTGACTGGGCTCCCTTTTCGGGGGACAGCCTTACCGGTGGAGCTCATATTACCTGGGGATGGGAAGTTGGCTACCTTAGGTCGGAGGTACTGTACGAGGGAGGACTTTATGTCGAGCTCCGTGGTGAGTATTGGGGCTATGGATGCCCTGGTTCATCGTTGCATGGAAGTGATAGTTGTGAGGGTATATGGGTCCCTCGCAACTTAGCAGATTAGTGGTGGTCAGCTGAGGATTATGGGGAGGGCAATAGAAAGAGAGCATTTTTCTTGGGGCGTGATGCTGCATGCCAAGATGGTAGGGAAGCTAGACAGGTGTCGGGTTGTGGACTTAGGGGAGTTCTCTTTTGGGTCCATATTGGTTGCATGGTTTTTGGAGAGGGTGTCGATGTTGTGCCCTAGAGTGTTATTGGGCACACCTGGTGCACAAGAGTCGTGACTGAAGCAGTGGTCTAGGATCTTGATTCATCATAGTGGTGGGGAGGGTGGCCATTTTTTCATGGCCAAGGCTGCACAGGTGTGGCGGTGGATGCCGCAGATCATACTGTAGTATCCGTATTGTGGGGTGGACTTCCAGGATGATCCAAAGATGGTGTTACCTCCAGGAGAGGTGTTCAAACAGCAAGGTATGATGTGATTTTATGATGTTTTGATATTTAGATAGTATAGCATGATGTGTATTATGTATAGATGGATGTTGATGCTATCCTTTGTTTGTTTGTATGTGCAGATGTGGGACCTTGTGGGTGCAAGGTTGAGTTGGTTAGAGCGTTGGCTCATTAGGGGCTGGTGAGATGTCCGCGGGGAGAGCCACGGGCAGGAGAGAGATGACGACAAGAGGACGTTGAGGCGAGACCTGCTGGTGATGAGAGAACAGCTAGGAGATTCCATTTTGATGACCCTGGTGCAGGGCCATCACATGCTCCTCTGGCCGAGGATGGGGGAGAGTTTGAGGATATTCACCATTGCTTGGAGGCGATGCTACAGGGAGTGCTTGAGGGCATGTGGTTGTGTATCCAGGATGAGGGTGTCCTAGAGTAGTGTGTGGGGGTTCCATTGATGTGGCGGACCGTGGTTCAGAGAGAAGTAGTAGCAGGTGTTGCGATGACTAGGCAGCTACTTCCAGGTCCGGAGGGACCGATAGTGGGTGGGGCGCCACCTCCCGAGGGAGGGCCAGGTGGTGGTGCTCTAGAGGCACCATGAGTGTCTCTATATGTATTTTTGTATGTTATATAGGCTGGTGAGCCCATTTGGTGTGGTGAAACCAGTTTTGTACCGAGGTGGTTCACTGGCCTACGGATTTTGTACAGGATGTACTCTACTTTTTGTAAACATTTTGATGGCACATTTGATCGATATATATATATATATATATATATATATATATATGAATATATATTTTGGGATCTTTGTGATGTTCACATGTGTGTGAGGATTTTTTAATGTTGTTTATGATGTCTAATCTATATGCTGTGACAGACTTCTGATAGTTTATGTGTGTGTAAAGGTGTCTTGATGTAATATATGCCAATCTAGTACAATGTTAGCCATGTTATCTGTAATTTGATTAAATTGTCTTGGAATATATGTAAATGTAATGAAATCAAAATGTCGAGATAAAAGTCTAACTTGCAGGTATTTGCGAAAGAGGCAAGGATCATGAACACGGTACACATTGTTGAGCTAGAGGATGACCAGTTGGGAGTCTAGTAAGACGCTAAGGTGATGAATACGATGATGGTTGGCATCGGCGAGGAGACCAATGAAGACAATGTACTCATCTTGGTTGTTGGTTGTTGAGCCCAAACATATGCCACTGGAGTGGAGAAGTTCATGTGAGGGGGAATAGAGGGCCCAAGCAGCGGAAGTGAGATTTTGTGTCCAATGGTTGGTGTCGTTGGCGTAACCGATGTGGTAGACCGATGGAGGAGGCATCTGTCAATAACACAAATGATAGTTTAGACATGAGGTATGGAAAAAAGATTAAAAACACTACAAAATAAATAACCTAGTGTAGAATGGCTACACTCAGGCATAATTTTTTTTTTTTAAGTACAACCCGTTGATGGGTTCTTTGAGAGAGAGGCCCTTGGAGGAAGCCAGGATGTATGCGCCTTTAGTGAGGCAATGTTGGATAATGTAAGGGCCATGCCATAGTGACTTGAATTTTCCATGGCGGAGGGTATTGTGAGCGATATCGTAAGCAAGGACGAGGTCGCCTTTGTGAAATGAGCAAAGGTTGACATGACAATCAAAGGTGGCTTTTGACCATTTTTTGGCTGCCTCATTGTTCTATAATGAAGATCGCCAATCTTCATCCAGGGACTCTAAGTTCAACAAACGCTACTCCATTTGAACAGTGTCGGGTAATAGCTCAATCGTGGTGCATAAGGTGGGAATTTCACACTTGATAGGAAGAGTGGCCTCGACCCCATGGACTAGATGAAATGGTGTGAAACCAGTGGCAGTTTTCATGGCCGTACGGTAAGCCCATAGCGCGAAAAATAACATATGATGCCAATTGGTCTTGTGTTTATTAACCGTGCTCTGCAACATGATCTTGAGGACCTTGTTAACTATGTCGATCTGTCCGTTGGACTGAGGGTAGTATGGTGAGGCAAACTCATGGGATAATCCTAACCTGGATGAGAGTTTGACGAAAATCTCATTCTCGAAATGTTTCCCATGATCAAAGACTAGTTGGAGTGGTACTCCAAAGCGGGATATGACGTGGTTAAATAAAAAATGCACTGCGGTGTCAGCGGTGTTGTTGAAGGTAGGCATGGCTTCAACCCACTTTGTGAAGTAATCGATTGCGATGACGATGTATTTGTGTCCATTGCTGGATTGAGGGTTGCAAGTCATGAAGTCGATGCCCGATTTACAAAAGGGGCCTGCAATAATGACTGGGTATAGAAGAGCAGGTGGTGCTCGTGCTTTGTTCGCATAAAGCTGGCATTTATAAAATCGCTTCATGGCATGAATGTAATTGTGAAATAATGTAGGCCAAAAGTAACCCACATGGATGATTTTCTGAGCGGTGGACATCCCCGAGAGGTGGTCGTCACAAGCGTCGTTGTGGCAGTCGTTCAAGACTCTATCGGCCTCGTCAATAGTCAAGAATCGATGGAGTATGGTGTCGACCCCTCACCGATATAAGATATCTCTGATGAGGAGATAGTGGGGGGGCTAATGGTGATTACGTTGACGATCATCTCGTGAGAGGTGGTTACCAAACTTTTGGGTTCGGAGGTAGACGAGGAGGTCGTCGTACCAAGGATCATCTGAAGTGATATAAAAGAGATGTTCATCGGGGAAGTCTATATGGATGGGGGAACTGGTAGTATCGGAGGGTAATCCTGTGATGAGTTCGGAGAGGACGAGAGATTTCTTGCTCTTGGGTGTTGAAAATTCGAGATCGTACTCCTGAAGGATAACGATCCATCGGACAAATTTACCATTAATTTGTCGATGACTGAGCAAGTATTGCATGGGGTTGGAATGTGCTATGACTTTGGTTGTGTGAAGCAGAATGTAATGGCGTAGTTTCTGGACTGCGAGGACGACTACAAGGGCTAGTTTCTCTTCGTGATTGTATTTCAAGGGCGGCCCTGAGAGGTTTTTAATAATGTAGTAAATGACATGCTCATGATCATCATCTCTTATTTGAACAAGAACTCCTACTACTGAGATGGTTGAGGCTGATATGTAGAGGATATAGTCGCGATTATAGTCGGGTGAACTAATTAAAGGGGCATTGGAGAGTACCATTTTAAGATCGTCGAAAGCATTTTGGGCATGTTCATCCCATTGGAATGGGATGTTGTGGCATAGTAAGCGAAGGAAACCGTGTGCTCGAGTGGAATAATCTAGGACAAATCATCGTAAAAAATTATCTTTTCCTTGTAGGCTCTGGAGTTGGCGGAAATTCTGAGGGGGTGGAATTTCTGTGATGGTCTAGACTTTGAGGGGATTCACGGTAATATCGTTTTGGGAAATGATGAACCAGAGGAGGTGCCCGACAATGATGCAAAACACGCACTTGAGGGGGTTCAAGTGGATGTTGTACCGATGACACCTTTGGAAGATGATTCATAAATCATCAAGATGCTGAGTGCATTTTTGGATCAAGCTGTGAGGTCGTCCAAGTATGCAAGGATGATATGAGCCAGATCATGAAAAATGTATGTCAAATCCCATTGGAAAGTTGCACCAACGTTTTTTAGGCCAAAAGGCATGACACGATATACAAAAGTACCCCAAGGGGTGGTAAATGTGGTCTTGTATTGATCGGCTGGATGGATTTGGATTTGGTTATAGTCAAACAAACCGTCCATGAAGGATAAAGCCTCGTGGCCTATGCATTCCTCGATAATTTGATCGATGAAAGGCATTGGGAAACTGTGTTTGGGACAGGCATGATTGAGATCACGAAAGTTCGTGCATACACAGATGGTGCCCTGCTTTTTGTTAACAGGGACAGGGTTGGAGACCCATGAGATATAGGCGATGGGGTAGATGAACCTAGCAATGCGTAATTTGTCAATCTCGGCTTTGATGGTCGCTACTTTGGATGGGTGTAGCGGTCGTTGTTTTTGGCGAACCAGTGTGATATCAGGCCAGGTGTCTATGCGATGTTCAACAATAGAGGGATCAAGGCCAGGCATCTCTATGTATGACCAGGAAAAAATATCTCAGTATTCTTGGAAGATGGATTTGTAGGCGGTGATTTCTTCAGGAGTGCATGAGGCGCCAATGGTGATTTCCTCGACGACTCCATTTTTGATGGAAATATCAATTTTGATGGTAGGGGAAATATTGGCCATATTTCCTTCTTCAAAAGCATCAGGGGCAGGGATAGGGTTGTTGAACCAGTCGATACGCCCTGATGGGATAAAATCCTTGGTTTCGACTGTGTATATGGGGTGTTGGTTAGGAGGCATGAAGGATTCCTGTGAAAGGAAGAGCACTCTGTGGTGTAGCGCATCCCATGGGTAGTCGAGGGTGGTTAATTCCTCGAGTATGTCCTCGTCACAGTGGAATTGTCAGGAATACAAGGGATCTAAAAGAGTGATATCGATGATTGTCACCGTGTGGTTGTCTTCTGGTGATGAAGAAGTAGGGGAAATGACGCAATGAGATTGCGATGGTTCGCTCGACATAAATCAAATATCGAGATACTGAGGGTTATAAATGGTAATTGTGCATAAAATTTCCATGGGGAAATGAACAGGGGAATTGGGGGTAAATCCTCGTATAAGGCATCCAAGAACAATGGAGGAGTAGGGAGTGCTTTTGGCTTAGGAGAAATAATATGAAGAATCTCTGGTGATGGGGTAGAGTTAATCATCGATTCTATAGGGGGTGCAAGAGTTTGAATCAAGGTCACTTGGCATTGCTTTTATTCAATGATCATAGGAAATTGATATGTGAAATGATCTAAGGATTTGTAGAGAGAGCAAGGACATCTCATACGTCCGTTGACTGAAGTCGTAACATAATGGATGTCAATGACATTTGGTGAGGATGATGTAGATGGATTGGATTCGTGCTGGAAGCTCTGGCGTACTGCTATTAATGTCTGTTGGAATTGAGGTAGCACTAGGCAATGGTGTGTATAATGACCATATTCTGAACATATGGTGCAAGAGAATTTGTTTTGCAGTCCTTTGCTACTTATGTTAGGGGAGGTAGCGACAGTACTTGATGAAGTGATGAATGGTGATGGTGGTTGATTGAGTTGAATTAGGTTACTAGAATCTGCATCGGAATTCCTTTGGTTTGAGGAGGGAGGGATGATTGAGGGACCATGGTAGGTGGATGTAGATACCATACTCGAATTTCCAGCACCATATTGGGAAGGGTAAGCGTTGCGGCTACTTGGAAAGCTTGTATGCCTAGTGGAGGGTAAAAGAAGGGGATTTGAGTAATGGCTTGGGGAACTATCTCCCAAACTGGGATATGGCCTTGGGATGAGGTGAAATCCTGAACTAGTGGAGTCGACGAGTTCACAGGAGTTTCTTGAGGGAGGAGCTTTGTGACTAGTGGGATGTCAGATATAAGAGAAGCCTCACTAGGAGGAAGGGTATCCTCAATGTCAGTTCCTTTGGATGAGATGACACATACCTGATTGGAAGGATGAATGAGTGGTGGTGCACCATGGTAAGTTCCTAACAAGGATGGGCCTTTGAAAATTTCGGGCCCCATATCAATGAGTGGGTACGCCTCAGGATTAGTGTGGATGAAAGGGAGAATGTTATTGATGTTGGCAGAAGGGTTAGGCTCATAATGTGAAACTTGATCAATGGTAATGATCTTCTCGTTATGGGGGAACATCATGGTTCGAAAGATGGAAGAGGAAACTACCTTCATAGCGTACATGTAGCTATGATCGAACAAGATATTATAATCGAGTGGGGCATCGATAACTTCAATGTCAATGAGAATGGTCTTTCCCTCAAGTTCTACAGGGACATTTTGGAAGAGCCCTTCGAGAGAAGATGGTCATCCGTCATAATATATTAAGGTAATAGCAGATGGTATGAGTTTGGGGTAGCCAAGTTTCTTCCATATAGACTTGGACATGATGCATGTGGACGCACCTTCATCAATGATGCACCGATGAACTGTAATGTTCCAAATTTTAATGGGGATTTGAAAAGCGATGAGAGCGGGGAGGCGAAGTTATCTACTGTGTGATGAGTTGAGTATCCACAGGGTCGATTTCCCCCAAGGTGGAAAGTAATGACTTCCACTGAGTGGGACAAGTTTGAAGTACTTCTAAGACTGACATGGTAGTCGGGGATTGTGCCAAGTCATCAACCAAACTGTAATTATGATCCACCCTAGCCTGAGGGTTGTGGACATTCCTGCACAATGGGATGCAAGGGATGTGAATAGGTGTTTCTATGTTAGGGAGAGGGATTATCAAAGGGGGTCCCGTTGGTGTTGGAATTGTTTCTGTGGAAATGGGAGGAGACTCAGAGGGTGCAGGGTATTGACGACTACATTTTTGTAGAAGGACTTCTTCCTCACCAGTGAGGAGGATAGTATGATCTGCGAGAGTGCTTGGATTGAGATATTGTCCCAACTGTGGTGGGGTAGGCTGCATGTCCTGTTGGGTGTTCATAACTTTTTGGTGTGGAATGGGGTTTTGTAGCATAGTTGGGGGTGGTTGTTGCATGTATTTTTATGGGGCCTGCTGATGGGCAGACAGTGCTAGAGGATGTTGTCCATTCATAGAGTCTTTCATCCCTTTAAAATTAACTATTTGGGGGAAATGCTGAGTATAGTGACCGAACTCACTGCACAGGGCACATGGGAAGTTGGTTCGAAGGTTATTTTTATTTTTCCCTTGACGTCTATTGTTGTTGGCCCCCTAGGGGTTCTGAGTCCCTTGATTCTGGTTGCCCCCAATAGGTTGGTTCTGTTGGGGGTGATTTCTTCCTTGACCTGGGTTGTTATTGTTTCAATTTTTTCCTTTCTTTTTGGCATTATTTGATTGATGGGTTGGATTTTCTGTATTTAGCTGTTCAAAATTTTGATATTGTTGAATGGGAGAGGGTTGAACAAAATTAACCCCAGTGTGAGGGTGTCCTTGTGGTGGAGCCATGGGCTGTGGAGGGACAAGAAATGGAAATTATGGATTATGTTTTGGTAATGATCCATAAGGTACATAGGAAGGCGTGGTGCTTTCACTAGTACTTAGAGTATAAGCTGAGGTAGAGGGAGTACCGGAACTTGTTTGGATAGGTGGTCATATTGTGGGTGTTGGTAGTGGCTCACTGATGGTTGGAGGAAGGGAAACAAGGTATGTTTGTTGATAAGGGGGTGGAGGATAATAAGGGATTCCTCCATATGCCAACAGATATTGAGGTGTGCCATACATTGGTGGTTTTTGGGGTTGTGGATTGTGGTGTGTGGTGTTACCAATTAATCTGTCTGTTGAGTGAGAGATCCTAGGCTTGTCTTGGCCAAATGGCACAGGTCTTGGGAGATCAGGAAGTACTATGTACAAGTATCCTAATTGTGAATAGATGAAGTTGTATTGTTGAGCCTTACTAATGGCTTCTTCTTCTGATTGAGGGAAGGTGGAAGCCACATCTTTACCGAGGAGAGAGACAAGTGATCTGAGAAACCAATCAAGACATTGTTTTTTGGTGGTTTCTTCTTTGCACAAACTACATCGTCGACGCCACTCATGAATGTGATCAGTGATATGTCTGGTTGAGGTTTGTTTAAAATCAGAGAGTAGTTCAAGACCATTGTCATGGCAGATTGGTAATTGGAAGAAGGTCAAAAATTCTTTGGCCAAGGACTCGAAAGTCGCATGGGACCTTGATTTTTTGTCTACATACCACTTGGTTGATGGGCCAGTGAGTGTGCATTGAAATAATCGTATTTGGATGGAATCATCCATAATGTTGTTGGAAGAGAACCATAAGTGGAAAGTCATGACATTGTTGGCAGGGTCATCTCCTGCCTTTCCTTCAAACTTGGGGATATTTGAAGGTAGTTTGGTAGGCATTGCAGGCCATGTGGGGTCATGCAATATAGGATCATTTGTGAGTTTTCTTAGATATGGTAGGTTGAGAGAGGAAAAATATGGCATCTGGAGTGGTGGTGGAGGATTAGTTCCAGCCATGGTGTGAGTGTTTTGTGAACCTGACCCTTGAGGGGGACTAGGTGGGTTTGTACCTCCCCCTTGAGAGGAAGTTGCCCTCCTCGCTTCTGTGTAAAGGAGAGTGAGTGGAAGGTGGACCTTGGAAATTGGACCCAAGTAAGGTGGAACTAAGAAAAGATGATCCCAAGACAGTGGCACTCACAGGACTATGAGAAGGTGGGGCTGGTGAGTTGGCAAGACTAGGAACTCCCCCTAGAATAGGAGGGAGATTTAGGAAGCGTCTGGAACGATGGGGTTTTTTTGGGTCCCCTATGATGTCCAACTAGCTGAGTGAATGTGTGCGAATGGTGGTGAGAGAAATAAATAAACAAGAGCCTTTGCTACAATTTTTGAACTTTACACAATATATATCCAAAGAAAATGTAATCAGAAGTGCATCATACATAAAGTGTTTTGATAAAGAAGCATATATGTGGATAGGTGGATTTTTTCCACATGGGGGAACAAAGAAAACAAATGCTCGTGTCTTAAAATACGTAATGTCCTTCCTCTCAAATAGCACTGGACCTTCCAATAGTACTCAACAGTGGGGTCTGAAGCCACCGGAAGAGGGACTAGTGAAGGATGAATTAATCAGTTATAATGAGGGGTAGAGGGTGCATATCTCGAAAGAGATGGAAATATTTCCCAATAGCCACACAAAATCTGATTAAGGTGAAATTGCAGCCCACAATTGCCACCTGGGTAGATGTCCTAAAATTTGGTCACTAGGTACCTCGGTCAAAGTTCGACATTTAGATTTTTGGCCTCAGAAATGGGTCACGGGTTGGATCCCATCCAAGAGGTGGGTTCCTCAAGGGGGGACGCACAGAACAACTAGACCTCAGCCTTCAACCCTTCACTGGTATCTCCCTGCCTTATGGTGTTAGGAACACTTGACTTGGAGGATTTAAAGTTCCCTATTTGGAAACTTCTATTGTTTTGAAAATGTGAGAACCAAATAACAGGGAGTTATTTGGATGCCTATCCCCGAAATCCTACCTAGGCTAAAAAATTCCTTTGGCACCTCCTGTAGAGGAAAACTTAGTGAGTTTTTAGAATTTTTTTATATGTGGTTGTTTGAGAGATTGGGGGCGTGAGCCAATCTCGTTGAAATTAAATGGGAGTGGATAGTTTTGCCAAGAAAAGGGTTAGGTGTTTCAGAATCCCATTGAAGGAAACTTACTTTAACCTCCACAATTTACAAATAAAACTATGTGAGTGATTGGTGAACTTTGTGTGTGAACAAGTGAAAGTGTGCCAATTTTTAATAATTTAGGTGTCACCTTGCTGCATGTGAACTTTGCTTGGTCCTTACAAGTCTTTGATTACCTATTTAACTAAATTTCATTAGTACAACCTTGCGGAATTCAAAAGTCCCTAGGAAGATAGCATGTGGACATGTGGGTCCTTTACTATTCCCTTAACTCCCTAATGTGATTTAATCTAAGAAATCTTTGAAACTATCCTAGATTGTGATCATGTGGGCATGTATGGGCCCATTACAAAACCTTTAAACTTCCCTAGTGATTTAATCCAAGAAAGTAAATTTCAACACTATCCTATCTTTGTAGCATGTGGGCATGTATGGGCCCATTACAATCTTAAGATGTGTTTTGAAAAATAAACTAAGAGGAGTCCCAAGGGGGTTTTTGTCGTCTCCTAACGATTTTATCTTTTTAAGGGAGATGAAATTGTCCTACAACCTCTTTCTGATTCTCAAGATCGCTTTGAAGCACGAGAGAAGAGCATACTCAACGATTGATATCCAATTTCTGGTCCCAATGCAAGTTTTATATGTGATGTAAAATGATTCCAACTTAACTTTAGTCAAAGCAAGCCATCCATGTGGAAAAACGACAAAGAGGAGGGAAAGTTATGATTTTACCCCTAAGTGCCTATGTGTTTTGACTAATCCCTTTATATGAAGAGGGAATGTAAGTGTAGTGCAGATTACAACACGCATGGAATCATCTTTAGGAAGGCTATGGGCCTTCAACATATCATAAAAAAGATTACGATGTGTATTTTTCTGCACAGGTGCACGGGTCTCAGACTAGACAGAGGCCCTCTGAGCGCTAATGCGCGAACTAAAAAAGACTTTTGAGCACAGGTGCGCAAAAGGCGCTGAGTAATACAGTGATTTTGGCACACGTGCACATGATGCGTGATTGTGGGCCAATAAACCCACGCAGAACTATCACATGACCGTGAAGAAAATTTCGGATGGAATTCTCTCAACTCATCTTTGAATTTGATGTTCTGTAGGTCGGCTTGGGCCGGTTATGGTACCTGGAGGTTAAATAAAGAGAAAGAAGAGATAAAATAACCCAAATGGGGTAGGAAATTGATACCTTTCCCCAATGGAGTTGCCAATCTGTTGCGCCTCTTTTGTCACCTAAATGAGAAAAACTGAGGTTCTTACAACCTTAGTTGGGTTAGCTAAGAAAGACATCAGTAAAGGAAAGGGTAAGAAGGATAAACATAAAAGACTAAGCTAAGAATTAAACTATGAAAAGAAAAAACAAGTAAACTATTGTGCATAAGGACATAAGAACAAGAAACAAACAAGACTCATGTCACCAATGGAAAGGAAATTATTAGTGAAAATAAAACACCAAGGATAAAGGGGACTTTGGGTCCCTTCTTCCTCCAAGGGAGGGCTCTTGGACCTCCAATATTGAGATCTTCGTACAATATGAAAACTTGAAAGAAATGGTGAAAGAATCCCAATCTAACCCACTCAAAAGGTGATGTGGATTGCGCAAATGGAATGGTGCTAGTATGCCCTTGATGATAAAATAGGTTTCCCCAAGAGAATAGAAGCAGCATAACCTTGCAAATGAATTCCTTGAAAATGTAGTGCACCCATGGCCTTGTTTTATAACACCACTTTGAGGTATTGTGCAACCAACTTTTAGTGTGAAAAGGGGCTATTTAGGGCACCTTTAGGTCTTTGACCAGCCACCCAGCTGGATCCAGCCGAGATTTGGATGTCAAATCGACTTGGAAGCTAAACCAGAAGTGAGTGGGAGGTTGACCAATATCATAAATGAGGCGTTATTAGGTGTGCGCGGCTTTTAGCATTCACAGTCGCGCATTGTGTGCATGTGCATTTTTCCTACATTTCTTGATGGCGCAAGTGCGCGCGTGCCCTATGTAGTCATAACACATCTTGATTTTATAACTGGTTGTATAGTTTTGGACCTTTTGGAAATGCTTTTTTGGTAATTTTGGTCCATGGGTGAACTCATAGTTGTTTGAAGATGCTGGATTCCTGTAACCATTTGCGGATGAAATTTTAGTGATAACACCTACCACACTTAGAGGGGGGGGTGAATGAGTGTGGGGATCTTTTTACCAAAACTTCCCTCTTACACAAAACTCATTAGTTAGCATTCAACATTTACGTATTACTCATTGCTGTCATTTATAACCAGTTAGATGTTAACATATATCAGCAACATAGATCATCAATAACTCATCACCACAAGGAACACGAAGAACACAATATTATGTACAATTTTATTTTTATTATGGACTACAATCCTTGGGGTTTTTCAACAACAACTGAATAGAGTACAACTCTACAAGAGCACTAGCTCTATAATGCAAGACTCAACTTACACCCTCAACACCAACTGAGATGAGGCAACAATCCTCAAAAAATGTCAATCTGCAATAGGTACGTGACCTGTCAGTAGTGTAGCTCACGTGTGTACGCACCCTGGCTGACTACAACCCACGTATCTATGCGACCAGTATATACAACATCTTGCGTATACCTTCTGAGCTATTTAGGGTTTATATTTTTCATCACAAACTTAGATCCTCTGCAACCTGCAAGCATAATTTCTTCTGTCTTCTACTGTCCAAACTGACCACTATCTAGTCACAACACATCCAAGCTCCCCAATAGCTTACTCATGCTCCACAACCAATCAATATGAATGCCGAATCAATCATTCATAAGAAACTAGTATACCATAGAAATCATATCACCATTGAATGACAAGAGTATTGTTTACTCCATCAACCAACATAAATCACATCATAGCACTCATACCAAGAACTCCCTATGCATTCACAGCAAAACAAGCAATAGTAACCATCAATACAATAATGTACCCATACCATTGTCTTAGTAAAAGATCCGAGCCCATAGAATCTAGATCTAGAACTTGCTTCAGTATTCAACAACCAGTCATCAACTCAAACATAAATCTCCATGATTTTATCCACTGTACGCACCCTGTCCTCATACAGCCCGCGTATGTACGCAGTCTGGCCCATTACAACCCATGTATACCTCATAAACTATGGTTTCTAAAGCTCTAAGACTTTTGTCATCAAGATCTCCGATATTTTTGAAACTTTGATGCATCCATGAGATCCTCTTCATGCTCTATTTCTCAGAATAGATCTTCAATCATGCTCAAGAGATCCACACCAAAGATGCTCTCACAAGAAGCTCTCACAAGAATTTCTCCATCAATACTCCAAAAGATAATCTCACAAGAATCTCTCCATTGATCAACAAAAAGGATGATTTTGCAAGAGACCATTGTTATCTTATTTATACTTTCATCCTCTAGGTCACTTAACTCATTTCTAGGTCACTTAACCTATTTTCCTTATTTTAGGGTTAACCACTTTCCATAAATATAAAGTTCTCCAATCTTTATCATTTAAATATTCCTTCTTGATTTTGTCACTTCTCTTTATTATTTAAATAATTCACCTTGACTTTGTCACTTTACTTTATCATTTAAATAATGATTTCTTATTTTAAGGCACTTTGACTTCTTTTACCTTATGGGGTTTCAAGTCATCATATGGGGGTCCTTCAACTTTGTAGGGCCATAACTCTCAAACCATGAGGAGTTATGTGACATTCCACATACCACCGGAATTGGCATGACAATAAATATTCATCTAGGATAGTTTCACCAACAAAATCATTGATATTCATCTCATTATTCTGCATACAAGCATGGGTTCTATCAACCATAAGTCAACCGCAAAGAATATTCCCGTGAGGGATTTCACCATAAGGGGACCACTTTGGAGTTCATCCATTTGTACCATGACAAGAAAATAATGAGTCATATTTATATTAAACAAACTATGCATCATATATCAAAGAATCCATCTTCATCATGTATCAATGACAACTCATTGATCCACCTTCATCTATGCATCATATCAATGATAACTTATTGATCCATATTCATCGATTGGTTTCCACTTGACATCTATCATTCTCATCAAGGAAAATACATATACATTGGTCATCAATCATCAATCAATCCATTGACATCAATCAATCAGTTAATCACTTGACATCAATCAATCAAACCATTGGCATCAATGACAACATGATCCAACAATCTCCCCCTCTGGCATTGATGGCAATACCAACATTGATGTCAACACCAATTATTGATGTCAAAATGTAGACAAGGCATGCTCTACATCAATAGTCATCAATCATATCAATATGACTATCTCTCCCCATTACTATTGACTATCTCTCCCATCAATCACATCAATGTGACTATCTCTCCCTCTTTGACATCAATGGAAAAGGGCCATTCTCCCCTTGGGGCTGCTCCCCCTACTTGGACTCTCCTTGGGGTTGCTCCCCCCGTTTGAATGCCATTGATATTCCTCTAAATAATCTCTCCCCTTTTGAACAAGGGATATCACTCTAACGTAATTCTGAGTATGCATTGCTCACATTCCCCTTGTGACCATCACTCCCCATGGAAGTATGCCTTTGTGCTCTTTCTTCAAATATAGGGCTCTTTTCTAGGTATGCATCTGATAAATATATCCTCCTAGAATCATTGGAAGAAGAAGGACTCCCCCCTATGGGTATGTCTCCCTCTATCTTCAACCGGATCATAGATCAACCATTCTCTCTATGATGATCCTTGGACCTGTTTATGCATCAAACTTGTGCCATACCATACATCATGAAACAAAATATATGTCAACAATAAAATAAAGAATCATGAAAAATATATCAACCAATTACATCATGTACCAAAATGTGCCCACAATGTACAACACCCATGTACATCAACCATGTACATCAACATCATACAATGTGCCAAAATATATCATCCATGGAATGTATCAACCACATGTCTCTATCAACATGTCAACATGTGCATCTACCAATATGCCAACCATGTGCATCCACCAATATGCCAACCATGTGCATCTACCAAGATGTCAAACAAGTGTCATATCACTCATGATATATCTCCATCAAGTACCATAACCATGTATCAAACAATTACCAATTGTTGTGCTAATCAAGTAATACCAATGGTGTAGTATCATCAAGCATATGCAATATATGAGTGTACCAAAAATCACCATGCACCAATACCAAAATATGATGAATCCTTATACATGTATGCCAAATCCTCCATAACATATGTGCCAATCAAATTGCTAGTAGGTGCCTCTAAAAATGTACTATAAATGTACCAATCATGCATCAACTAAAGATCATCAATGATTGTACAACATGATCACCTCATCAACTCACCAGCTACATGTCCCAATATGTATCCCATCCATATGCCAAAAGAATGTATCAAGTTTTTCAACAAGTAAGCTTCCAATCAATATACATTACATGACCAAGGTGCCATAACTCCACTGTTATAATCAACATTGTTCTTCAACCGAAAATGCACCAATCCATACTCATAGGTTAGTGCCATGCACCCAAGATTTTATTTTACATAATCCAAAAGGTGAACATTTAAGCCTGCAAAAAATAGCGTCAGAACTTGCAAAAAACTATTTCATCCCCTGCATCACAGAGTTATATCATTACATCAAGCTACAAACCATGTGCATTTCCTTTTTCCCAAGGCTTTTCCACATATACGCGGCTTTCTACACAAGAGAGCGCGTATGTACGTGACCTATTCAAGGTCAGCCCACATATGTATGTGAATGATACCACTATCACCTGCGTATGCCTCTATGGAAAAAACACTTGAAGTTCCCTTCAGTCTTTCATTCGGATTTGGTTTCTCTGTCTTCTTCACCCACTTCTGTAGATGTCCCTGCTCCTCAAAACTTGAGCTCTGAGCATCCATATAATATGTCTCCCCTTCTTACTTCATTCCTTCTTCTAGCCATGCTATTTGAATTCCTCATCATGGACTTTCTTCTTGTTTTCCAACACTCCTGGGATTTGTGGCCAAATCCACTACAGTTGTAGCATCTAATGGTGTTACAGTGAGAAACAATGTGTCCTACTTGCTCATATCTCCAACACCTCATGGTGTTATAAAATCTTCAATTATATCTCCTTTCATAATATCTACATTCAAAATATTTGTGACCATATCCATTACATGAATAAAAATTCCCATGAAAAATACTTTCATACCTTTGCTTTGGTGTCCCAAGACTAGCTTCTTGATGTCTTCCTTGCTTTGTTCTTTCTAAATTTTCTTTGCTTTGTGTAGATGTTTTTTTTGCAACATTGTCTTCCTTCTTTGATGGACTTACCTCATGCTTCTTTGAGGTGCTTGCTTCATCATGTGTAGCTTACTTTTTGTATCCAAGACCTGATTTATCATATGGTGATCTTTGACTTTCCAAGATCTCATCCAAGATTTGTGAGCTATTGAAGAATTTGTTTGACTTCACTACCTTCTTTCTAAGGTCAACAACTTCAGCTTCTAACTCATGACATGACTCTTCCTTTTCATTTATTTGATCCTTCAATAGTTCCTCTACCCTTTTGGCTTCTTCAATTTTGGTCTTGAGATGGAAAATAGTTTCAAAACTTTTGCTAATATCATCATCTATATTCATATCTTATTTTTCATTCTTTAGTTTGTGATATCTTCTTCCTTTTCTTCTAATTGAGTATTATTGCTCTCTTCTTGTTTTTTGAGCATTCTCTTTAACTTCAATATGTGCCTTTGATTCCTCCTATGAAACTTCTTAGTGTTATCTGAAAGATAGTTATAGTGTGTATAATAATGATCACTGCCATATCTATATAAACCCTCTTCAACTTCCTTTTGAATTTCTAATATATTTTCTTCTATTCTTTACATGGGATAACTACCATCAAACTTTACAAAAACTATTTCTAGATCTTCTTCTTCACTTGAGAAAAAATCAACATCATCACATTTTGAATCATTGCAATCAAGAGTCTTTGGAGATTATTTACCTTCATTTGAAATAATTTTGAGATCTTCCTTTGTGCTATCTTCACTTGAAATGTTTTCAAGATCACATTTTGAAATAATACAATCAAGGGTTTTTGACGATTCCTTACCTTTTATAATCTTGATGGAGTGGTCTTCAATATCTTCCTTCTCCTTCTTGCTTTGATATGTCTCCTCTAACTTTATCCATAGATCCTTGGCGGAAGTACATTGTCCCATGCTCTCTTTGATAGGGCTTGAGAGTCCACTAAGAATAGTCCTAAGAGCCAATGAATCATTCTTCTTTCCTTCCCTTTGAGCTGCAAACTTTGAATTTTTCTTCAAGGGAACTGATCCACCAATGGTTTCCTTCCAAATATCCGCTCCCATTTCCTTCAAATGTACTCTCATTTCTATTCTCCAAGTAGAATAGTTTTCCTCATCAAGGATTGGAACTTAATCATCCATTTGTGTGTCTATGGATATCCTTCAATCTTGTAGTGAAGGCCTGCTTTGCAACCAATTGTTGGACACACCTACCACACTTAAAGGGGGGGTGAATGAGTGTGGGGTTCTTTTTACCAAAACTTCCCTCTTACACAAAACTCATTAGTTAGAATTCAACATTTACATATTACTCATTGTTGTCATTTATAACCAGTTATATGTGAACATATATCAACAACATATATCAGCAACATAGATCATCAATACGTCATCACCACAAGGAAATCAAAGAACACAAGATATATGTACAATTTTCTTTTTATTACGGACTACAATCCTTGGGTTTTTTCAACAACAACTAAATAGATTACAACTCTACAAGAGCACCAACTCTATAATGCAGGACTCATCTTACACCCTCAACACCAACTGAGATGAGGAAACAATCCTCAACAGATATCAATCTACAACTGGTACACGACCTATTAGTAGTGCATCCTGCATGTGTACATGCCCTGGCTCACTACAACCCACATATGTATGTGGCTAGTATATACAACAGATTGTGTATACCTTCTGAGCTATTCACGGTTTATATTTTTCATCAAAAAATCAGATCCTCTACAACCTGCAAGCATAACTTCTTCTGTCTTCCACTGTCCAAACTGACCACTAGCCAGTAACAACACATGAAAGCTCTCAAATAGCTTATTCATGATCCACAACCAATCAATATGAATGTTGACTCAATCATGCATAAGAAACTAGTATACCATAGCAATCATATCACCACTGAATCAAAAGAGTATTATTTACTCCATCAACCAGCATAAATCACATCATAGCAGTCATACCAAGAATGCCCTAAGAAATCACAACACAACAAGAAATAGTAACCATCAATACAATAATGTACCCATACTAGTGTCTCAGTGACAGATCTGAGCCCATAGAAGCTAGATCTAGAACTTTCTCCAGTCTTCAACAACCAGTAATCTGCTCAAACACAAATCTCCATAATTTTATCCACTGTACATGCCCTGTCCACATACAACCTGCATATGTACGCGGTCTAGCCCATTACACCCCACGTATACCTCATAAACTAGGGTTTCTGAATATCCTAGAATTTTTCTGTCAATATCTCCGATATTGACGAAAGATTGATGTGTCCATGAGATCCTCTTCACGCTCTTTTTCTTAGAATAGATCTTCAATCATGCTCAAGAGATCCACACCAAAGATGCTCTCACAAGAAGCTCTCCATCAATAATCCAAAAGATAATCTCACAAGAAGCTCTCCATTGATCCACAAAAAGGATGATTTTGCAAGAGACCATTGTTATCTTATTTATTCTTTCATCCTCTAGGTCACTTAACCCATTTCTAGGTCACTTAAGTTATTTTCCTTATTTTAGGGTTAACTACTTTCCATAAATAGAAAGTTCTCCAATCTTTATCATTTAAATATTTCTTCTTGATTTTGTCACTTCTCTTTATTATTTAAGTAATCCACCTTGACTTTGTCACTTTAATTTATCATTTAAATAATTATTTCTTCTTTTAAGACACTTTGACTTCTTTGACCTTATGGGGCTTCAAGCCATCATATGGGGGTCCTTCAACTTCGTAGGGCCATAACTCTCAAACCGTGAGGAGTTATGTGTCATTCCACATACCACCGGAAATGGCATGACAAGCACTATCCATCTATGATAGTTTTAACAACAAAATCACTGATATTCATCTCATTATTCCACATACAAGTATGGGTTCTCTCAACCATAACTCAACCGCAAAGCGTCTTC
This sequence comes from Picea engelmannii, assembly GCA_009831015.1. Taxonomy (NCBI): domain Eukaryota; kingdom Viridiplantae; phylum Streptophyta; class Pinopsida; order Pinales; family Pinaceae; genus Picea; species Picea engelmannii. The sequence goes on from ML808814.1 coordinate 256,664, forward strand.
CTGTGAGAGATTTCACCATAAGGGGACCACTTTGGAGTTCATCCATTTGTACCATGACAAGAAAATAATGATTCATCTTTACATTAAACAAAATATGCATCATATATCAAAGAATCCATCTTCATCATGTATCAATGACAACTCATTGATACACCTTCATCTATGAATCATATCAATAATAACTTATTGATCCATCTTCATCGATTGGTTTCCACTTGACATCTATCATTCTCATCAAGGACAATACATATACATTGTTCATCAATAATCAATCAATCAATTCTATCAATCAATCCATTGACATCAATCAATCATTTAATAACTTGACATTAATCCTTTGACATCAATCAATCAAACCATTGGCATCAATGACAACATGATCCAACATATATTTACTTATTCAAGGAATATATTGATGTGTTTTCTTGGACCTATGATGATTTGAAATCCTACGATACAACTATATTCCAGCATATCATTCCTTTGAGGGAAGAAGCAAAACAAGTGAAACAAAAAATAAGGATGATGAATCCCAAGATGAAACCTCCGGTAAAAATCGAATTGGAGAAGTTGAAGAAGGAAGGGATAATTTATCCCATCAAACATCTAGACTGGCTTTCAAATCCAATTATTGTAAGAAAAAAGACTGGGGAAATCTGGATGTGTGTTGACTTCAAGGACCTTAACAAAGAAAGCATAAAAGACAATTTTCCTTTGCCTAACATGGACTTTCTTCTACAACAATTTACTGGATTGACCTGCATGTCGATGTTGGATGGTTTCTCTGGATATAACCAGGTCTTGGTGGCTAAGGAAGAAAGGGAAATGAATACATTTATCACACCATGGGAGACATATGCATATGCTAGAATTCCCTTTGGTTTGAAGAATGTTGGAGCCTGTTGGACAACTGAGAGGGAGGGGGTGAATCAATTGTTATTGTGCTTAAACAATTATGCTCATTTTAATATCTTTACAGAATACTCAAAGATGATCACAATAATGCAGGGAAGTAAGAAATTGAATATTCAATCATCAATCACACACATGAAATATATAGAGGTAGATATTTCCCGAGGAAACCCATAAAGGGAAAAACCTCATCTTCTTGATATGATAAGTAATCTTTATATTCTCTACATTATCATTCTTATGAGCTCCAACTCCTTTTGAAGCTACCACCTCTGTTTTGAAAGCTGCAACTTGCTGAGAGCACCAACTCTATGGTTTCTCTAGCACCCACTAGAAGGAAGCACCAACTCCCTGGTTTCTCTAGCACCCACTAGAAGGATGCACCAACTCCCTAAGTGTTCCAACACCAACTTCCAGTCACATAGGCACCAACCTATATAACAGAGAACAATAGTTCTCCCTTGCACCACCCTGCCACCCTAGATTTTTTGGTTGCAATCAGATGGAAGCTACAACTTCATGTGTTCAAGATCTTACTTGAGCCTCTAAGGACACCAGTCCTCCCTAGCACCTCCCTACCACCTTTATTATAAAAAATTTGTTACTGAAACTTATTACAGTGATACAGTGTTCATCAATAGCTTACCAGTCCCATCACTATTATGCTGCACTACTATGCTCTGCCTGCATCAATTTCTTCTTGTTTGCATTCTTATTTGGAATTTTTGTTCTTCTTCTTTGTCTCTGCATGTACACCTCATCTTCCTCTTCCTCTCTCAGATATGCATTTATGTTCTTCGCGCTATACCTCTTCTGTGCGTTTCATCTCCTGCACACTACCTGTTTTTACCCGCATGAATAACTCTCAACAGACGAAACCTACTCTTCTTTGTTCTGCATATATTTATAATGCCTAGTCCCTTCCCAGATCATACACCTAACTCTTCATCCCCTCTGGCGATTACACTTAGTCTATTTTTCATCCATGGTCGTTATGTTGAGACTCTTTGGCTTCTCTTCCAGCTACAATCTTCGAATCTTTTCCATCTTTCAATTGTCTCTATTCTGAGTCTTCATTCCACTGACAGATACTTTGAGACTCTTCAACTCCTTTGGTGATCACCCTAAGATTCTTCAAATTCTCTTGTAGATGCAATAAGTCATTCTAGCAGTTACAATCGGTTCGTCTCTAGCAGTTACTAAGAAAACCTCTGTGCACTCATGCCTTTGGCACATTTTCCCTCCCTGAGAAAACATTCACAGTGGGTGTTATATTTTCTGGCTAAGCCCCTTTCTTTCATGTAACCACTGGTGATGACCATATGCCTATCCAACATTCATTTCATGATTTCGCGTTTCGACTATTTTCCTACGAGTCATCTTGACTCTTCCAACTCCCGGTATCCGAAATAGATCCTAGCTATGATAGCTTATCCCTTAATATTCATTGATGCAACCATTGGATATGACCACAACCCTATTCAAAAATGCATTTTGCGATTTTTCATATCACGAACTCCTACTATGAGTTTCCTCGGAACTCCCACCTCGAGAAGCTCCGACATACTCCATATAAGATCAGCGGTCAAGATCTCTCCCACTGATTGATGGTTGTGATCATGTCACAACCTCTCATGTTAGGTGTTTGAACGTGAGCCAACCCTGACTCTTCCAACTCCCAATATCCGATACTTGCTCCAGATCAATGACCCTCAACCTTCCTCGATCCAACGGTTGTGGTCATGTCACGATCTCGCATGTTGCGAGTTCCTACAACTTTCACCTTTGACTTATCTAGTTCGTGAGTCAGTGAAATGATGATCTCTCAGCACACGTCATCTAGATCCAATGACCCAGAGCATATCAAAATTTTGCATGTCACAAGTTCCTGCAACACTCACCTTTGACTTCTCCAGTTTGAGAGTCAGTGAAATTCCAATCGCTCGCCACGTGTCCTCTAGCTCCAATGGTTCAGATCTCATTGCGATTTCACATTTCATGAAGTTGGAGGATGGCTCTCATCCATTATCCTCTTCGCATTTATACTGGCTCTGACAGATTTTGATTCTTGGCACTCAGATCCAACGAATTAGATCTATACTTCTCCTCTGCACTCCCTCTAGTCACTGGACATTGATCTAATGGTCATTGGGTATTCGGGATTGGTGATCCAATGACCACTGTCATTATTCCTCCTAATCTTTCTGATCTCTCTACCTTAGAAGGTTTTCTAAGTGTTCAAAGGTCTCCACCTTTTCTCGTCCTGCGAGTCCTTCTCTTGGACCTTAGTTGCACTTCTAGAAACTGTTATCTCTTCTGAGCTTTCTCGTCTCTTCATACTATTCGCTTCTTCACTGAGCTTTGATATATGTTTCTATTTTTCCATCAATGCACACTCTGATCTTGACATCAATGAAAAGAACACTCTTCCTGTAAACATGCCAACAATATCCCCCTTTGGCATTGATGGCAACATTGAACGACTGCACTGTTCTACTTAGATCTCCAACTATAGTGTCCAGACCACTCCTTTTCTCCCCCTTTGACATCAATGTCAAATAAAACATGCTCCCGTTGAGATGTTGCAGTACTTGTCAGAGGTATCATATATTCAACCAATACATACTCCCCCTGACAGGATGAACTCTCTCAGGTGAGAGAAGGGATGACACCCATCTTTCGACATAGATATTCATATGGTGTCTTGGCTAGGGGTTTAGTAAATATGTCTACAATTTGTTCTATGGTTGGAATGTAATTTAGCTAAACAAATTTGTTTGTAACCTGCTCTTTGAGAAAATGATATTTTGTTGGTATCTTCTTAGTCTTTGAATGGAGAACTGAATTCTTGGAGACCCTAATGGCACTTGTGTTATCACAGAAAATTGGAATGGGATCAGTAGAAGTGACTTTCAAATTTGTAAGAGTTTGTATCATCCATAATAGCTGAGTGCAGCAAGTAGCAGCAGCAATGTACTCTGCCTCTGTAGTTGACAAAGAAATAGATCCATGCTTCTTACTCAGCCATGCTATTAGAGAGTCACCTAAAAATAATGCACCACCACTAGTGCTCTTTCTTTCATCCAGAAAGTTTGCCCAATCAACATCTGAATACGCAGTTAATTGAAGGTTCTGGTTTTTAGGATACCAAAGGCCATAAGTCATTGTACCCTTCAAATATTTGAATATCCTTCTAACAACTGCTAAATGACTTTGTTTAGGAGAATACTAATAATTACCTACCATTCCAACAGCTTTCATTATATCAGGTCAGGATCCTGTGATGTACAAGAGAATGCCTATCATGGATCGATAAGTTCTTTGATCAACATCAGGTGAAACATCATCTTTACTGAGCTTGCAACCAACCACCATAGGTGTACTAATAGGAGAGGAATCTTCCATTTGAAACTTCTTCAACATTTCTTTCAAATACTTTTCTTGAGAGATAAATAGTCTTGCAGAATTTTGATTGATTCGTAGACCAAGAAAGTATGATAGTTCTCCTATCATGGACATCTCAAACTCAGTTTGCATTGAATTAGAAAACCACTAAACTGAAGGGTCATTAGTACATCCAAAAATAATGTCATCTACATAAACCAAAACAACTAATAAATCATCACCTTCAGATTTAATGTATAGATTACTATCAACAATACCTTTCTTGAACCCTTTGTCTTGTAAAAATTTGTCTAGTCTATAATACCAGGCTTGTGGTACCTGTTTCAATCCATATAGAGACTTTTTCAGCTTGCAGACATAGTTAGGATTATCTGTCAGGGAAAAAACTTCAGGTTGCTCCATGTATACTTATTCCTTTATATCTCCATTAAGAAATGTTGACTTAACATCCATCTAATATACCTTAAAGTTCTTATGACATGCATAGACAAGAAACATTCTGATGGCTTCCAATCTTGCCACTGGTGCAAAGGTTTCATTAAAATCTTGTCCTTCAAGTTGTGCATACCCCTTACAGACCAATCTGGATTTATTCTTAACAATTTGTCCTTGTTCATTAATTTTATTCTCAAACACCCATTTGGATCCAATTATATTCTTATCTGTAGGTCTAGGAACAAGATCCCAAGTATTATTCTTCTCAATCTAATCCAGTTCCTCATTTATTGATTTTAACCAATTCTTATCTTCACTGGATTCATTGAAGTTCTTGGGTTCCACCATGGATATGAAGGCTATATGTGATTTCTCGGTGTCTTTGATTATCCTTCTCCTGGTTTGTACACCTTTTTCTTTATCACCAATTATTTGACTTGCAGGATGATTCTTTTGAGTAATCATAGAGGAAGGATTTGATGTTGTCTGCTGATTTGAGTTTGCCTGAGTATTTGTGTCTTCATATGAACCAAAGTCTTCTTTTTCTAATTCTTGGACATGTTCATCTTCAGATTCAACTGTGTCTTCTATATCAGAATTAATATTGCTCTCCTCTCTTACTGAGACTCCTTCATAAACCTTTACATTAATCCAATCCACTAATTTATGCAACCTCTTATTATAACATCTGTATCCTTTATTTTTTGTAGTATATCCTAAGAAGATTCCTTCATCAGCCCTGTCATCATACTTACCAAGGTTTTCACTATTATTCTTTATGAAGCACTTACTCCCAAAGACTTTGAAGTGTTTGATTGAAGCAGGTCTTCCATAACACAGTTCATAAGGTGTCTTGTCACTGTGTGGTCTGAGATGGGATTTGTTAAGAATATGGATTGTTGTGTGTATTTCTTCTACCCAGTAGGTTTGACCAATGATCTTCTCATTCATCATTGACCTGGCTATTCGCTGAACTACTTTTTTTTGCCTCTCAACTACTCCATTTTTCTGTGGAGTTCCTGGGATTGTGTATTCTCTCTTGATCCCATGTTTATCACACAATTCCTTGAAATCACTTGACATAAATTCTCCTCCTTTGTCTGACCTTACTTCCTTTAACCTGTTTCATGTTTGAATCTCAGTTAAGGCCTTAAATATTTTAAATTTCTCAAATGCTTCATCTTTTTCTTTGAGAAAATCAACCCAAGTGAGTCTGGAGTAATCATCAATGATCATAATGAAGTAGTTTTCCTTCCATGTGCCTTCTTGTCTTGATGGTCCACATAAATCCAGATGAACTAATTGGAGTGCTTTCTTTGTTGAAGTAGAGCTCTTGGATTTAAACTATGTCTTGGTTAGCTTTCCTACTTGGTGGGGTTTACACATAGAGTCTTGTGGCTTTAATATTATTGGAAGATATTTTACTGCCTCAAGATTTTTGAGCTTGATTAAGTGGTCAAAGTTTAGATGTCCAAGTCTCCTATGCCATAACCAACTTTCATCATGTTTTCTTAGATGACACTCTTATTTATTTTCTTTCAACACATATACATTATTTTATGTCCTTATGCCTTTAGTCACCACTTGTCCTGAGTTTACAAACTTTATCTTACAATCCTTGGAAGTGAACACCACTTCACATCCTCTGTCACACATTTGACTTACACTGAGAAAATTATATTTCATCCCATCTACAAGAAGAACATCTTGAGCTTTTCCTTTGTCATTACTTAAACTCACCATCCCTTTACCCTTGATTTTACCTAGTTCTTCATTTCCAAAGGTCACATTTCTTGTTTTTCTTTTACTTATAGACATAAACTTATCCTTGTCTTCAGTCATGTGCTTGGAACATCCACTGTCTATATACCAGGGGTCTTTTTGTTTCTGAGATAAAGTACTAGACCAAATTTGTCACCATCTTTCTTTTTCTATGCTTTGGTATTTCTAGTTAAGAGTTTTATCCTTGGATCTGCTTTGTAATTCTTCAGATGGAAGTTTGCAGCTTTGTGGCCGAAGTTATGACAATTATAACATTCGATCTCATTGTTTAGTAGGTCAAAGTGATTGGTTCTACGTTGTCTATTCATTGGCTTCTTGTTTCTAAGTTGTAAATATTGTTTGTTCCTTGACTTCCTTAGTTGCATGTCTCTAATTTTAATTTGACAATTTACAATCTTATGACCAAAATTAGAACAATAGAAACAATAACCATGGAAGAAATTTTGGTACCCGATATCTTCTTGAATATGGCCTTCTTCCTTTTGGCATTTGCTTCTCCATATTTTGATATCTTTGTTTCTGATCAGGGATCGTCTTGTCTTTATCAGATTTTGGTGACAAAGTTGTCTGGTTATCTGGTTGTCTGTTGAATTGGAACTTGATCAACTTTATTAGCTCTTTTCTTTATGTATATTTGTTGCTTGAACCACTTACATAGCCTAAACTAGTCTTCAACAAAGGAGATCTCTGTTTGCTCAGAATTTCATTTAGCTCGGCTGAGGCTTTAATGCTTGGAATATTATGGGGATACAATGCTTCAAACTTCTCCATATCTTTTCTATTTTTTACTACCTCTTCTTCCAAGGCTTCACAGCTTGCTTTCTTCTCAGATAACTGTAGTTTCAAAATTTCCTCTATTTTATTTGCCTCTTCTAATTCCACTTTTAGCAGGGAAAAGTATTCATCAGGTTTTTTGCTGCCTTTCTTGAACTGTATCAACAATTGTTTCTTCTTCTTCTTCTTAAGTCCAAGCCTAGCAATTTCTTCCAAAGCACTGACCAGTTCACCTTCCAAGTCAACCACAACTTCTTCATCATCAACATCACTTCCTATAATTTTATTACCATAATCCTCTTTGGACATTAGTATAAAGTCATTAGTCTTATCTACACAAGAAGAGTCACTATCTATGTCTCCCAAAGAGTCATCATTATTTACACATAAAATTTTCTTTTTACAAAATCTCTTGAATTTGTTCTATTCTTCACCTTCAGAGTTCTAGTCCTTCTTCTTGTGTGGACACTTAGATGAAAAGTGACCTATCTTACCACAGTTGAAACATTTGAATGGAAAATTTCCTTGATACTTTCCTGATCCTTTCTTTAGTATTCTCACGAATTTGGTTTAATTTCATCAGGCTCTAAATCCTCATTTTTATCTACTTTAAATAATGCTTCTATAGAGGTGGGTTTATCTTTAACTATCCTCATTTCATATGGATTCAAAGTTCCTAGAAGTTGATAAAAATCCAAAGTTTTTAGATCATTAAGAGACCTTTGGGTTGAACCTATCTGGCAAAGATCTTAAAATTTTCTAAACTAACGAGGGTTCCACAATTTTTTCACCAAGTGCTTTCATTGTATTTACTAGTTCTTCAACTCTCAGAAATTACTTCCCAACAATTTCATCCTCTTTCATTTTTATTTTTTTTAAATGAAATATGAATGTTTGAAGCTTGACATTCTTTACCTTCTCATTACCTTTGTAGCTGCTAATGAGTTTGTCCCACATTTCTTTGGCAGATTTTAAGTTCATAACTTTTACAAATTCTTCTTCTGCAAGCCCACTCAGAATAACATTCATAGCCATAATGTTGAATCTAAATTCTAGCTTATCATCCCTAGAGTCTAGTACAACTGGCTTTACATAACTAGTCTCTACAACATCACAAACATCTGCACCTAAAGCCATTATGTAGGTTCTCATCCTGACTTTCCAGAAGGAAAAGTTTGTTCCATTGAATAGGGGGGGATTATTAGTTGAAGTTCCACCATGGCTAGTCATGTTTAATCTCTAGTATCTACCATTAGATAAAATGGAACTGGCTCTAATACTAATTGTTGGAAAACTAAGAGGAGGGGGCGGGTGAATCAGTTGTTACTGTGCTTAAACAATTATGCTCATTTTAATCTCTTTACATAATACTCAAAGATGATCACAATAATGTAGGGAAGTAAGCAATAGAATATTCAATCATCAATCACACACATGAAATATACAGAGGCAAATGTTTCCTGAGGAAACCAATAAAGGGAAAAACCTCTTCTTCTTGATATGATAAGTAATATTTATATTCTCTACATTATCATTCTTATGAGATCCAAATCCTTTTGAGGCTACTACCTCTGTTTTGCAAGCTACAACTTGTCGAGAGAATCGACTCTCTAGTTTCTCTAGCACCCACTAGAAGGAATCACCAACTCCCCAGTTTCTCTATCACCCACTATATGGAAGCACCGACTCCCTAAGTGTTCCAACCCCAACTGGATGGAAGCTCCAACTTCCAATCACACAGACACTGACCTGTATAACAGAGAACAATAGTTCTCCCTTACACCACCCTTCCACCCTAGTTTTTTTGGCTGCAACCAGATGGAAGCTACAACTTCCTGTGTTCAAGTATCTACTTGAGTCTCTGAGGACACCAGTCCTCCCTAGAACCTCCCTACCACCCTGATTATAAAAGATTTGTTACTAAAACTTATTACAGTGATTACAATGTTCATCAATAGCTTACTAGTCTCATCATTGTTATGTTGCACTACTATGATCTGCCTGCATCAGTGTATTCCTGTTCAGATTCTTCTTTGGGATTTTTTTTCTTCTTCTCTGTCTTAGAACGCGTACCTCAACTTCCTCTTCCTTTCTCACATATGCATTTATGTTCTTCGCACTACGCCTCTTCTATGTGTTTCAACTCCTGCACACTACCTTATTTTACCCACATGAATAACTCTCAACAGAAGCAACCTAATCTTCTCTGTTCTGCGTATATTTATAATGCCCAGTCCTCTGCCAGATCATACACCTAACTCTTCATCCCCTTTGGTGATTATACTTAGTTTGTTCTTCATCCATGGTCGTTATACTGAGACTCTTTGGATTCTTTGGCAGCTACAGTCTTCAACTCTTTTCCATCTGTCAATTGTCTCTATTCTGAGTCTTCATTCCACTAAAAGATACCTCGAGACTCTTCAGCTCCTCTAGTGATCACCCTAAGATTATTCAAATTATCTGGTAGATGAAATCAATCATTCTGGAAGTTATAATCAGTTCGTCTCTAGCAGTTATTAAGGAAACCTCTGTGCACTCATGCCTTTGGCGCCTTTTCCCTTCCTGAGAAAAACTTCACAGTGGGTGTTAGATTTTCTAGCTAAGCCCCTTTCTTTCACGTGACCATCGGCGGTGACCATACGTCTATCCAACATTCATTTCACTATTTCGCGTTTCGGCTATTTTCCTGTGATTCATATTGAATCTTCTAACTCCTAGTATCCGAAATAGAGCCTAGTTATGCTAGCTCCTCCCTTAATTTTCATTGATGTAACCACTAGCTGTGACCACAACCCTATTCAAAAAGGCATTTCACGATTTCTCATATCGCGAACTACTGCTATGAGTTTCCTTGAAACACCCACCTCGAGAAGCTCTGACATACTCCATATCAGATCAATGGTCGAGATCTCTCCCACTGCTCGATGACTGCAATCATGTCACGACCTCGCATGTCAGTTGTTTGAACGTGAGACAAACCTGACTCTTCCAACTCTTGATATCCGATACTTGCTCCAGATCAATGACTCTTAACCTTCCTCGATCCAACGGTTGTGGTCATGTCACGATCTCATATGTCGCGAGTTCCTGCAACTTTCACCTTTGACTTCTCCAGTTCATGAGTCAGCGAAATGATGATCTCTCGCCATGCGTCATCTAGATCCAATGACCCAGATCATATCATGATTTTCCAAGTCACAATTTCTTGTAACACTCACCTTTGAATTCTCCAGTTTGCGATTCAGCAAAATTCCAATCGCTCGCCACGTGTCCTCTGGCTCCAACAGTTTAGATATCATCGTGATTTCACATTTCATGGAGTTGGAGGATGTCTCTCATCCATTATCCTCTTTGCAGTTATACTAGATCTGATGGATGTTGTTCCTTGGCACTTAGATCCAACGGATTAGATATTTAATTCTCCTCTGTGCTCCCTCTGGTCACTGGACGTTGATGTAACGATCATCGGGTATTCAGGATTGGTGATCCAATGACCACTGTCGTTCTTCCTCCTAATCTTTCTGATCTCTCTACCTTAGAATTTTTTCTAAGTGCTCAAAGGTCTCGACCTTTTCTCATCTCGCGAGTCCTTCTCTTGGACCTCGGTTTCACTTCTGGAAACTCCTATCTCTTCTAAAATTTATTGTCTCTGCATATTGTTCACTTCTTCACTGAGATTTGATCTCTATTCCTGTTTTTCCATTGATGCACACTCTGATCTTGACATTAATGACAAGCACACTCTTCCTGTAAACATTCCAACAGAGCCACATTCCAAAGGACCATGGATCATGAGTTCAATAGGTTGATAGGAAATTTTATGGCAGACTACCAAGATGACTTGATGGTGCATTCAAAGAAAAGAGAGGATCATATCCATCATTTAAGAAAGTTTTTTAAAAGGTGTAGATTATATGACATTTCTCTGAATCCGAAGAAATGCCTGTTCGTTGTGATTCAAGGCAAATTGTTGGGCCGTATTGTATGCAAGGAATGGATTTACATAGATCTAGAAAGCGTTAAAGAAATAAACAAGCTCAACGCAACCAACCAAAGTGATAGTAATAGCAGAAACTCAATATAAACCTATGTATGTGATCAAAGAATCATACAATAAAACACAACAAGCTTTATAGGAAATAATCATATTACTGTATCATATTAAATGTGAAAGAGAGATTACAACCATGGCCTTGATGTTGTAAGGTCCCTTCCAAATTTCCTTCATTCCCCACACACTTCCACTCCAATAATTCTGAGATCATAGATCTGATAATATTCACAATCTATCTTGACAAAGGCAAAACTCAAAACCACTCTAACCAAGCTAATAATTCCAAGCCAAATCCAACTTATCCCTTCTCCATGAGAGATCCTCTCCTTTTATAATATGAAGAGGAGAAGGTGAGGAGGTTAGGATGATCCCACTAAATTATGAAAGCGAATAAGATCCAAACCATTCAGATGCCACCTCACCATGGAAGTTTCTCCTTCTAGAAGATTCGAGAAAACGCTCGTTTTTCCCACATATGAGCATTCTTGCACCCTGCCTATAGAGAAGACTTTGAAATCCTCATGACCTAGATATGATGTAGTCTATGAGAATCAGGCATTCTAGCACCCTAGATATAATGCAACCTATGAACTTCCTTTTTTATAGGGTTTTTACAAAAGAATGTGCAACTTCTTTTCTCAGGAAAAGTTCTTCTCCCTTCTTTCTTTAGGAACTCAGATCATTGAACCCTATGAAGGAAACAAATAGGTTTACATCATTAATGGTAATAGGGTTGATGAAAATAATGTATAACAGAGATCCCCCCAAAGTATTAAGTTAGAACAGAGTGATCGCTGAAATAGTTTGTCGAGTGTGTGTAGGGAACAAGGAACAGTCGGTCGGAAACCTGCCAACAAACAAGGAAAGACAGTACAATAATATATCATCACTGAGGTAGGCATTCCCATACTCAGAATACAAATGACTCAGAGCATAAATGTTGACATGCGAAGATCCATGCAAAGTAAGACAGTTCATGGCCACCAAGCATACATTGTGGATCCATGCCAATATGACTCAAATATGAACATAGCCACCAAAAATACACTGTGGATATATGTGTTAAAGAATCAAATTTGACCATAGCCACGAGACATACAATGTGGATCTATGCAACAGTACAAACTGAATACACTCCAACGCAACCTGGATCTGTTAGAAAATATCAAGGGTCTTCATCTCCACCACTCTATAGTACGAATCTAACCATGTGAATACATGTGCTGAAGTCGAACATGGTAGAAACCACTTGATTACTGGTCATTAGTGTATATCGTTAACAAGTGAAAGGGAAATCACCATTAATGTTAATGACTCCCAAGGTACTCTTGTACAACCGAATGAATGTGAATCAATGAGCTGAGGTCGAACACTCAACGAAATCTCTCTATCAGGGATCAATAATGAAAACCCACTGTCAAAAGCGAGGAAACCTGCCATTGAGGCATGCAAGTTCGAAGGTACCAATTAGTTTCTAAGTCTAATTCTTAGATAATGAGTTAAAGTTGACAGGAAAATACTCATCACAGGAGGGCCTTAATGTATCCCACATCAATGACACGAAACAAGTAACAAGATTTGATGTAGGTGTAACACACCCACTATCATAATTTTAAAAATTTCAGATTAATCTCCCTCAAGTGAGAAATCTCCAGAAAACCGGCATTTGCGAAATACCAACCCCTAGTGAAATATCGGAATTCGGGGTTTCTAATGTCAAACTCATTCACCCCTATGACTCGCGTTCCTCCGAATTCCGATGCGCTCCTCACGCATTAGCTCCCCAGGCCAAGCCTGTGGTTCACTGCCTTTATGGCCGTGGTCTTACCTCCTTTCGGGGCAACTCCTATCGGAGTTTCAGTTTTCCTGATGTCGCAATTCACGAGTCCTCGGAACTCGCAATTCTCCGATCCCCGATATGCCCCTAACGCATTATCCCTCTAGGCTAGCTCCGTTCTCATGTGAGCTTCTACCATATGTCCACCACTCTATAACTACCCATCAGGGTTTCGGGGTTTATAATGTCGCGATGCACATGCATTCGCAATTCTGATTCCCCAATCCCCGATGCCACTTGGCGTGAATTCACAGCCAAGCTTGGTCTTCCGACATTTGTCCCTTGTTCTGGTGCCTATGGCCCACACTCCTTATGATGGCGTGGAGTGACACCTGTCCTCCACTGGAGTGCTATAACTAGGGGACCGTCGCGTTTCGAGATTTCGCGATTCCTCCTGTCGTGAGTTTCTTGTCATCGAGAATCCCGAATTGCCGAACCTCGAACCCTCGGGATCTTCTGACACACGTCCTCGTCATGAACGACTCAGATCTCATCGGGAAATCGTGGGTCGCGATGTCTTGATGCAAAATTCCCTTACCATCGAAAACTCCGATGAACAAAACTCCGAAGGCACTCGATCCTTTGCCACCTGTCCTCGCGGACGGACAGCCCGGATTGATTCTCGGGGTTTCGGGACTTATGAGGTCTTGGTTCTCATGGCCTCGAGAACTCCGATTTTCCGATGCGTCAAACCCCGATAGCACCGTAAACTCCGACACTTGTCCCTCAGATAGATGACTCAGATCCTATC
>ML808814.1:279489-309818 GCA_009831015.1 Picea engelmannii
ATGGGCGGTTCACCATCCCATCCCTCATCAAGACATCCGCCTACCAGTCTGCGAGCCATTAATTTTCAGGGCCAGCGAGCCACTTTTGGTTCTCCGGGCCAGTGGAGTCCAAATACGGTATTAAATTCTCAGTGGAAGTTAACACCCCTTTTTCAAGGTGCCCTCCACCACCATTGTGGTCTCTTTTCCACACATCCCCTCTCAGCAGTTCTGCAATAAATTCAAACTATCATTTACATTCATTGACCTCTTCCTGCAGGTCCATTTACAACACATATTCATACTTATGAGTTTTTCCATAGTCCTTGGCCAGTTTCGTTATATTTACAATCTGGGGGAAACAGGGTGTTACAGTAGGTCAGAGTAACAAGTGATTCAGGACTAACTCAGGGATGGTCGACGCAAAAGAAGGCTTAAAGACTGTAGAAATGGTCGACGCAATAGAAGGATTTTTATGTTGGACATCTTTTTGAACGTATTGATGACACGACAACTATCTTAGAAAATACTGACTCAACAACAGGGATCATAGACCAATTTGTAATCTTATAAAGGATTATGACCAAGAGACAAGCAGATTTTACAACCTAGACACAAGGCGAGTGAAAGGCTGTCATGTTCAAAAGCGACTCTTCCATGGAACATAGGCTTAGATACATTTCTTTCCCAATTTTTCCCCCACCATTTCTGGCGAGTACCTCTTTATTTTTACGCAAGCTTGAGGAGGATAACATATGCTTGTCAATTTATGCTCATCCTTCGGATGAGTCCCTCGGAGTATGTTTAACAAACCCTAGGAAGGAGTGGTTCGGTTCCATAAGGGCCTTTCAATGTTTGTTTAACGAGTCCAAAGATAGAAAACTCGGGGGTTTTTCATGTTTTGAGAGTCTGAAAAACACTTAAATAGAACTCTCCCAGTTCCTTTTCCATAAAGTAGTTTGATAGGATCGCAAAATTTATAAACTATCGCCCACCAAATGTTTTCTTCAAATACTTTTACGAGCTTGAAAAGAACAATATCGCTCGACAATATTTTCATGTTTAGAGAGTCTGAAAAGAGATTAAAGGGAACTCCAGTGGGTTCCTTTTTCATATAACCTTTATGAGTCTGAAAAAGTGATAAAAGTATACTCGGTTGCATTCTCACGTATTTACAAGCACGATAAAGAACAAAGACTAAGCTCAGTAACTTATTCTCATGTATTTATGAGCATGAGAAAGAACAAAGACTAAGCTCGAGATTGTTTTCATTTTTACGCAAGCTTTAAAACAAAACAAAACTATGCTTGGGCCTAGTTTCATTTTTACACAATATTGAACCAGAGGAAACCATGCTTGGACCTTGTTTCATTTTTACACAATCTTGAACCAAAGGAAACTATGCTTGAGGTAATTGGTTTCATTTTTACACAAGCTTGAACCATAGAAAACTATGCTTGGACTTCCCAATGCATAACACAGGGATGGTTGGTACTTAGCCCCCAGCTTAAGAAACTAGCGGCTCTAAATTCAGCATGAAGTCCAGAGGCTGAAAGAATTGCCCCCCAGGCTTCGTTTCATCCAACTACGAAGGAGAATGAAAGGAACCTTCAAATACTATACATAGGACTTGACCCAAATGGAGAGGGGGAAGTTATTTCATTTTTTAACGAGCTTGACACATGAGAAGAACTATGCTCGTGACCTCTGTTTCATTTTTTAACGAGGTTGCCATAGAGATGAAAAAACT
Organism: Picea engelmannii; assembly: GCA_009831015.1. Lineage (NCBI taxonomy): Eukaryota > Viridiplantae > Streptophyta > Pinopsida > Pinales > Pinaceae > Picea > Picea engelmannii. The sequence continues at coordinate 281,219 of ML808814.1, forward strand.
ATCCTCGTAAGTGGTTTCATTTTTTAACGAGCTTGAAATTAGAAAACATGCTCAAATCTGGTTTCATTTTTTAATGAGCTTGAAATCAGAAAATCATGCTCATATACCTCTGTTTCATTTTTTAAGAAGGTTTCCACAGAAACCCAAAAACTATCCTCGAAGTCTCTCTTCTTGATCATGGATTTCAAGAGGACAATTCTTCAGAATGACACCATGTCAAGGGACAAAACTCGGTCATGGCTTCCAAGAGGTCTTCACTGGAAGGAAGAAACACACTCTGGAAGGACACCATGTCGAGGGTTGCGAAAGGGGTAAAGAGATCAGGCTCTAACAACCCTATCAAAGAGATCACCATGTCAACTACTGGATCTAAGTCATAAGAAGTTGAAGCCATGGGCGACAATGCCACATAATTGACCTGTGGCGGGGACGATACAGTCTTCATATAAGAACCGTTTAGGGAGGCAATCTAGTCAGGGTCAATGAATGAAAGTTGATCAATAGTCACAACTCGTCCATCATGAGGGAAATATATCACACAAAAAAGAGTAGACACAATAGCTTTCATGGCATAGACATAATCTCATCCAAGGAGTAAAGCGAAATCCAAGGGGTCTTGGACGACCATGACATCAATAAAGATAGTCTTCCCTCCCAAAGTTACAGGAAACTGAGGAAGGGTCCCTAAAGGTTAACTGGTTCTTCTATTAAAAGCTAACAGATTCTACGTAACCGGCGCAAGTGGAGGATAAGCCAAAGCTTGCTAAGCAATAGAGGAAAAAATACTAACAGACAAACCTTCATCTATTAGTGTCTGAGGAACGTCTCGACCACAAACCTGTACTGTAATCTAGAAAGGAATGTGAGAGGGAAGATGATGTCCAGTTAGCACACCCCAATTAAAAAGGATGGTCTCATTACTTGGAGGAGGTTCCATGGGAGAAGGAGGAATACCCACCGACATGGTAGAGTCTGTATCAATGAGAAAAACGTGGGCAGTATCAGGTTTATGCTCGAGCATGAGAGTAGGATCGACCGATGATGGGATCGAATCGACCACAAAGGCACTCATCAGAGGAAGAGTGGGATTGACTAATGATGGGATTGGATCAACCACTTTGGTACTCTTCGGATGAAGGGTGGGACTAACCAAGGAAGGGACTGGATCAGTCACTTTAGCACTCGTCAAAGGAGGAGTGGGATCGACCGATGACAGAACCAGATCGACCACTTGGGTTTCATTATCCAAGGGGAGAATGGGGTTGACAGGTGGAAACAGATCGACCACTTGGGTGACACTCTCTAATGGGAGAGTGGGATCGACCGCTTTAGTTTCACTCTCTGAGGGGAGAGTGGGATTGACCAAGGATGGTATCGGATCAACCCCTTTGTCAACTACTACAATTAAATACGTGACCAGATTAATGACATGATCAATTGGATTGACTGACGGGGGAACCAGATTGATCAATCCATCAACTACAGGTGGGTTGAGAGAAATCTTTCGATAAGCAGCTGGAATTTGAGTCTGTGAAATAGTCATGTCTTCTAGGAATTTCGAGGCTTTGTCCATACGAGGGAAAAGGTGAGTTAGATGACTCTCTTTTCACAACATACACGATAACTTGATTCTACTTTTCTTCTTCCCAACAGTATTGTGACTAGTTGACGGGAGGTCATCAACATGTTGTTCAGAGGCTGACGACATGGGTTGGTCAGGGTGTGTAGACCATACTTCTATAACCTTGGATAGACCAGGGCAATCCTTAAGAAGATGGCTACCCTTACAAAGCCTGCAAGGGTACTTGGGCTTATGAGTTGTTTGGGTGATCTTGACATCATCAACATTCCCAGCATGATTAATAGTAACTGTTTGTTTTCCAACATGTTTGACAGTGGTTGGAGGTTTTGACCCTCGCTTATCTTTCTTCTTCTTAATCTTCCTTTTATTCTTCTTCTTATTCACCGGGTTACTAGCTTCAGAACTTTCTCTCGATGAAGAAGATGAAATGGAAGGCGACCTTGCAAGTGAAGAAGGTGAAGAAGACCTTACTAGTGAAGAAGGTGAAGGATCAACATGAGGTTGATTCTCTTGGGGGGAAGTGCTTGTGACTGAAGCACTAACTGCATTCGGGATAACCTAAGTGGAAAACAACCATACCGGTAATCCAATAGTGAGACCTGGAAGGCTCAAAGTAGTGATGTGAGGAGGACCAATGTTTCCATAAGAAGGAAAAACAAATGGTTCCCCTAGAGCAGGGGTTCCTCCATTGGTCATTCAATGAATTGACACCATTAAATAAATATCCAATCTAGAGTCCTCTAGGGAAAACAAACAACACACACTAAAAATCTAGTAAGCAAGCAACCAAACAAAACCTTCTCACAATGAGCACACTAGTTGGTGATGAAAACCAACATCGCGGGAACAATGTAAGAAGGGGTTGAGATAGAGCGGGTGGAAAATTTATGTTGATGACCTGCTTAATGGACTTACACCCTGGTGCAAGATCCCACACATAATCGTGGGTATACCCTCCAAGGAGCCCAAGTGAATTTGGCCAACGTCGATTCCAGGTACCATGAAGACTTTCCCATCCACAATCACCTTGTGTGAAGACCCTAAAGAGATAGGCCACAAAGGTTACCAATCACTACAGTGATGCCTGGGGAAACAGTCGACAGTCCGATCCACGCGCAAGGGTAGGGTATCTAGCCCGAAATCAACTTGAAAGGCTTCCACTCATCATTGTGGGTATACCTCTCAAGCGACCCCCATAATATTCACAACCTCTACACCAAGACCAACAAAGCAGGGTGAGTAACTCTGCAAGTCTCAATGAGACCTCGTGATTGACCCTTGTGTTAGAAGGGCTTCCCAGGACAAAATGTAATAAGTGGATTTAACCGCTCCCTAACTCAAGATTCTATGTTTGTTTGCAACTTTGAAAGTTATATTTCACACCTATTCCAAAGCCTTATAACTAATCTAATGTAGGATTGCTACCAGAAAGTATAAAACATGTCTAATCAATTTGTATAATCACTTTATTTTATGGTTATTGTTACTCAATAGGAAAATGGCGTGAACAATATGGTGTTTTGACCGACTCGAAAGTTATGAAAAGAGATGAAGATGCAATCTTTTCATTTCGATGAAAGAAATGCTACGAGAAGGAGAAAACATTTAACATTCTCATATACACAATGTCCCAAAATATATTAAACTCATCAATATCAAGATTCTCAAGAAATGAGAAAAAGGTATTGTACACCAATGCACGATTCATGGCCAAAAAATGAACTGACACCAAAAAATGCCAAGAATCATGCAATTTCGCTACTTCAAATGCAAGGATGCCCCCAATCTAATATAAAGCAAGAAATTAAATCTTTTTGTTTCAAAAATTTCACTAAAATCAATAATTAACTTTGTTAAAACAAAGAAACCCAAACTAAAAGTTTTCTTTTAAAGCGAACTACTCAGAAGAAATTTGATCTTTCCCTAAACAATTCTAAAGAAAACACACACTTTGTAATTGAAATACACTCAAAGCAAGAGACTAATCCTTCAAAACAAAACAAAGAAAATATGGCTAAAAGAAACTCAAAGAATGTCAAGTAGACTGTAAATAGATCAATATAGGCTCCAAAAGTTCAATCCAACTGATCAAAGAAAAACTGGGCATCAAAAAGATAGGAAGACCTAATCCAAAACTTTTACAAATGAGTTCGCAGCTTGGTAGTGGGGTACAGTGCGAGAATTAGGGATTCTCGCAGTCTAGATACAGGCAATGTGCAAGAAGGTTTCACTAAACTGAACAGTAGGGTGCAAACATCAATGATTCTCATAGGCCACAGAGAGGAACAGTGCGAGAAGGTTTGTAATCAAGAAAAAATTGGAAAAAGGACAAAAACTTTGAGTGAACTTTCAAATCCAGAGAGTCTGGATGGATCTCCCACAGAATCAGAGACTATAAATCAAGAAATCAAAGCCAGGGAAACTAGACTAACTAGGAAGAAATCCATTCCCCAGTGGAGTCACCAATGTTGTTATTAGATAAATCGGTAGGTGCGGACACTAACTGATCTCCCTAGATCCACCTAGATCTAGAACAAAACACACCAAAACATGACGCTTTCCTTAATTTTTAAATATTGAATTTACTAACTAAGGAGGGATAGGTGACATATCGTTTAAACATTGCTTCCTCTCGCTATCGCCATCCTAGATCCATTCCAACACTCATACAATGATGATCCTGCAAAAGAACGCAACCAACCAAAGTGATAGTAATAGAATAAATTCAATATAAACCTATGTATGTGATCAAGGAATCATACAATAAAACACGACAAGATTTATAGGAAAGAATCATATTACTGTATCATATTAAATGTGAAAGAGAGATTACAACCATGGCCTTGTTGTCGTAAGGTCCCTTCCAACTGCCCTTTGTTCCCCACACACTTCCACTCCAATAATTCTGAGAGCATAGATCTGATAATATTCACAATCTATCTTGACAAAGGCAGAACTCAAAACCACTCTAACCAAGCTAATAATTCCAAGCCAAATCCAAATCCAACTTAGACCTTCTTCATGAGAGCTCCTCTCCTTTTTCAGCTGAAGAGGATAAGGTGAGGAGGTTAGGATGATCCCACTAAATCATGAAAGCGAGTAAGATCCAAACCATTCAGATGCCACCTCACCATGGAAGTTTCTCCTTCTAGAAGATTCGAGAAAACACTCATTTTTCCCACGTATGAACATTCTCGCACCCTGCCTATAGAGCATAATGCAAACTCTTCACAACCTAGCTATGATGCAGCCTGCAAGAATCGGGCATTCTCGCACCCTAGCTATAATGCAGCCTGCAAACTTCCTTTTTTATAGGGTTTTTACAAAAGAATGTGCAACTTCTTTTCTCAGGAAAAGTTCTTCTCCCTTCTTTCTTCAGGAACTCAGGTCACTGACCCCTCTGAAGGAAACATATAGGTTTACATCATTAACGGTCATAGGGATGACAAAAATAATGTGTAACAGTTGGTATCCTACTTAAGTTGTCTCTTTCTATACACAGTAGAATCTTTATATATCAAGTTGTTGTTCAGTCCATGCATTTGCATTTTTCTTATATTGAAAATACAAAAATATTAGGCATTTTACATTGATTGGCATTTTGATCTTTTGAGTCCTTTTCATTTATCTTAGTGCATGTAAAGAAAGATTGCATTTTTATTTAGAATTGCAGAATTGAATCGAAAATTGCATTGCTTTTAGGAAGCATATCATTCATTGAAAATTGAAGTTAGGAATTTGCAGTGTATTCATATTTTCTTTAATTGATGAGTCATAACATCACCAGTTTCACGACCGCACCTCTTTGAGTAAGCACAACCATTAAAATTAACGCTATAATTTAAAATTGATTAGTAACGATTTTATTTTCTAGGGTGCACAAACTAGCTTAGGATTTAGTGCCTTGGAATAAGATTTTGTGAGTAAACTTTTCCAAGGCTATTAAATCAACATATGTGTCTCACTAAGGGAGTGGAGAAATCCATTGTATAATTGGTAAGATTAGGAGGCTCTGATTACACCAGAGTTAATCATGAGGTCATGCGAGGTCAGTTGAAGGGATATCCCCTCGATACCTTCTTAGCGTCAGAGATATTTCGAGGGATCTATTCGTATTTGGGGATCTTGCTAGTGCCCTTACCTCCATGAGAGGTGGTTCTTTCAAGGTTTTGGGATTTTCTACCCTGCCCATATGGTGAACTTGACTTATGACTGCTTGCTTGTGCATTAGTTATATAATGGTTTCTTAGTTGCTTGACTTAGGTGCCACATAGGTTACTTGCAGGGGTTATTTTGTAGGTACCCTAGGTCAGATAAGGGTCAAACAACACACAACCTTTATGAAGTATTACCTCTCCAGGGGAATCTAATCGACTGGTTGTTAAGCCCACGAGGGCCCTTATAATTTATTTTTTTACCTCCGATCTTTATCAGGGAGTCTCAGGCTCCTCTTGGGTGAGGCATACCTGCTTTAAGGAGGGAGGCCCCTTTCAGCAACTTTATCATGTTTGTGTGCATATTGGCCGTTTAATTATTTTGGTGTGCTGTTTGATTGCTAGTTGGACTTAGGATTTGTTTTTATATCTTGATTCTTAATTCATCATGGAGTCGGATCAACTTCCCCTCCAGTCTCATCGCTTGTTACAATTACCACTAGATTTCGAGTCTTTTCCTTCTAAAAGGCATATATTTATTAGACATGGTACAAACACCTCCACTTTTCAAACTTGTGATTATACAAGGATGAGTACTGAATTGAGTCATTAGAATAATGGGAGCCCCTCGATTCCCACACCTACTATAGTTAATGGCACCCCTTCGACTCCTGCAACCACAATGGTTGTAGGGTCAGAGGCACATATCATCACTGCTTCCCATCCTATAGTGAATTCTCAACCTATTTCCACAAACCCATTTGGGTATCTTTCTTACTCATTGGGCTATAAGGTTCAATCCATCCCTATGGCCTCTAGTCCTTTTTCCTATAGTATGCCAAATTTTACTTCGCAGTTTTCAAACTCCATCCCAAGTGTTGGCCCTAATGTTAGCATTGGACTTGGGGGCACAACTCTTCCTTATACTCCTTTTTCATTTGGTGGCTCTCAGATCCCTCAAACGACTCCTACCATGGGAGGCATTCCTTCTTTTAAGCTCGGGTCTAATCCCATTGCTTCTGGGTGGAGAAACCAACCTGGCGGACAAGATTCTACTCAAGTTCCGTCCTATACCCTTACCTCATCAGTACCGATTATGACCAACATGTTTGGCATGACAAATCCACCTTTATCCTCCGGATTCACACCTGGAAAAGGTCAGTTTCACACCTTGGGAAACCCCCAACCCAGAGCCACTCAATAAAATCTTATGCACCAAGGAAAACATCTCATCATCAGATGAAGATGAAGTCAGTGACAGTGAGACATAAATATTTCTATTCATGGCAGTAGAAGACTCTGATAAATGAGACTTTGAAGAAGAATATGAAGAGGAATAAGTTGACTACTGATAATAATTGTCGTGTTCCATAGAAGTTATCAGAAGAGAAAAGAATAAAAACAAGAAACTACAAGCAGAACTAGACAAGAAAGAAGACACTCGGGAACTAGAACAAATGATCACAAATTTGAAGGTTTAAATTGAAGAAGATAAAATAATTGAAGAAGAACTCAAAGAACAACTAGAAGGAAGAGACATGATAATTGGAAATTTGGAAGGATAAATTGTCACATTAAGAAAGAATCTTCAAATGAAAAATATGCAGAAAAACTCAAAAGTTTTGAATGACATTATCAACAATCAAAAACCTCATCATGACAAGTTTGGACTTGGATACAATAGACATAAAAGGGATCAAGCTCCAAAACAGAAGAACAAGAAACATATACAAAAAGATATGCAAAAACAATCAAAGGGGATAGGATGGTCTTCAAAGAAAATTACAGGGACACTCCTCCACCGAGAAGATTCATATTTCAGAATCAACAACCAACAAAAATAGATGGGCCTCACGAAGAAGAAGGATTCATAAGAGTACCTCCTTTCAGAAGATATTCAACTCCCAGGTACCAAACTATATTTTTTGGTTTATTTTATGCATGTAATAATTTTGGACATAAAGCTGTGAATTGCAGAGCTAACAATACGAACATAAACAACTTTGAAATTCATACACAAAAGGGTTATCCAAGAAGGCCTAGTGAAACACAGAGAAGAAGTTACAATAGGTTTGAATCTTTGAGCACTGAAGTAGAATGCTACAAATGTAACAACTTTGGACACATGGCCAAATATTGTAGAATGATAGTCCCTCTTAGAGAACCACAATAGAACAACAACAATCACATACATGAACCTCAAAAAAGGACATGGATAAGAAAGCAGAATCACCATAACAATGAAGAATGCACACTAGCTCTATAAGCTAAGAAGAAGAAACGTGGTTGGTATGCTGACAATGGATGTTCAAAACACATGATAGGTGATAGAGACAAATTTATTACATTAAGAAAGGAAAGAGATGGATCATTGTCCTTCGGAAATGATGATTCAGCTAAAATCATTGGAAAAGGCACAGTCAGAATTGGGAACAAGAATACCAATGCAGAAAATTTTCTACTAGTAGGAGATATGAAACATAATCTTCTAAGTGTGAGTCAAATGTGTGACCAAGGTCATAAACTTACTTTCGATTCAAAAAAGTGTGATATAAGAAAATAAGGTTCAGGAAAATTGATTGCAACAACTGCAAGAACTTCAAGCAACATATATGTATTAAGTGAAATTGGAAATGCAAAGTGTTTCCTAGGAAAGGAAGATGAAAGTTGGCTATGGAACAGAAGAATGGGTCACATACATTTTGATAACCTTGTCAAAGTCACCAAAAAGGAAGAAATTAGAGAAATTCCCTAGATCACGAAACCAACCAACACTTTATGCAAGCATTGTCAACAAGGAAAGAAAACAAAGACTAGGTTTAAATCAAAAGAATATTCAACGACAAGACCACTAGAAATTGTGCATATTGATCTAGTTGGACCAAATACAACAAAGGGTTTAAAAGGTGAGAAATACTTTATGTTATTAGTTGATGATTATACAAGAATGACTGCAATTTCCTTTCTCAGGAATAAGTCAGAAGCTTTTGAAAACTTCAGGTTATACAAAGAAATGGTTGAAAATGAAATGGATTCAAAAGTCAAATGCTTGAGATATGATAATGGAGGATATTTCACTTGAAAGGAATTTATGGACTACTACAACATGCATGGAATAAAAAGGCAATTCTTCGGAAACCTCAACAAACTGGAGTTGTTGAAAGAAAGAACAGGACAATACAGGAAATGGCTCAAGCAATTCTAATGGATTCCAAATTGATAGATATCTTTTGGACACAGGAAGTGCATATAGCAGTTCACATTCAAAACAGAGTAATGCTAAGAAACAAAACTGAAAAAATTATCCAGATAGATATCGGTGGCCACCCATTTTTTCCAACTAGCTCAAAACAGTTTTCTGGCAATTTTGGTAATTTACTATTTTTAGTAGTTTTTCGGGTCCTGAACTTTCAGAGTTGTTTGAGGCCCTAAATGAAATTTTTTGGGAAAATGGGGAGCAACATGGAATGAAGATTAATGTTTCTCACACAAAAGTTGTAGTCCTTAGATATATCTTTCTAACGATGTATCGAGCGCCCCAAACGAAGATCATATGCAAAAGTTACGCCCCTGGGAAGTTGATGTATCAACTACCCCCATCGGGGCCCACAAACCTTTTGGATTTTCATCTTTTGGGGTTAGGGCTTTGTATTTTCCTTATGTTAAAAATGCCCTTAGAGCCTCATTGTAATAATCATCTTCTTGCGAATTTGAGTAGCCGTCACATCTCTTCTTAGAGATAAGCTTCCACCATTCTAGCGAGTCTTTCACTCTGTACTTTTACAGTCTCTGTACATTTATTTCATTAATAGAAATCGTGTATTACTGTATATCTGTGAATCTTGTTTATTTCTTATATATCTCTATTATATTTTTTTCTCTCTTGCAATATCTCTAAATATTTCTATTTTATATCTATGTTCTCATTTCGTGCCGAAGATAATCCGGATCAGTGGTATCAGAGAAAATTGTTCTTGATTGTTTTTCCAGTGCATGTCCCCGACGAGGTTTGAGTATATCAAGTTGGGTATAGAGCTTGTCTCTCTTGAATACAATCACTCTCGCACACCCAAGAAACCCTCAATGGCAGAAGAAAATAAAAATGACGGAGAAGACGATCCTATCAATCTGTTGCTTGAGCAAGCTCTCACGCGACAGTGTGATGAAATGAGGGAGAATTTTTCCCACATCCTGCAATGCCTGCCGATAGAAACAGATGCATCTTCATCAAACAAACACTTTGTAAGCACCTCTCCTTTCAAGGTACAGGTTAATTTTGATATTCCCATGTTTGAAGGTCAGGTAGATGAAGATTCCCTAGACAAATGGTTAAATATGCTAGACAGTTATTTCTTTGTTCACCATTTTTTCGACAGGGAAAAGATCACCTTCACACTCCTTAAATCTCTCCCCCATGTCAAACATTGGTGGGAAACTTACTGGGAGCAAATTTCCATAGAGGAGTCTAGAATATATGGGGACGAGCTCACTTGGTATTTTTTTGTGGATGCAGTAAAGGAATAGTATTACCCTGTTGGCAACTATGAGGACCAGTACATGAGATGGACAACACTGCAAAAATAGATGGGCCAAGTAGTTTCAGAGTTCACCAATACCTTCCATACCTTGTGTACCAAGCTGGGTATCAAAGACTTCGAACGAAATTTGGTTTTGAAATACCATGGGGCTCTACACAGATACATCCAAACTGAAATGGATTTTCTGGACATCTCATCACTCGGTGTTGCTTATCAATATGATGTTAAAATCAAGAAGAAATTTAAGCACCAGAATAAATGAGTGTTCAAGTCTTCAAATCTGCAACAACCAAAGTATGACAAAGACGACCCTAACAAACAGTCTCCCGAAAACTAGTCTAAGCCATAGGAAAAGAAGGGTCACAGGAAGACAAAGAAGGACACCAGAAAATGGTGTGATTTCCACAAAATCCCCTAGCACAACACCGATGAATGTCACTCAAAATAGTCATTGGTGGCTGAGATCAAAGATAAGGAGCCAAACCCTGATTTAGAATATGATTATGAAAATATTGGTAAAGGATAGATCATCGATGCAGACCCCACTGCTATTGTTGCGACTGCAACAATTCAACTAGAAGAACCAACAAATCATGAAGAGGGGGAGCACCTTTTTCATTCACAGATGTGGGTGAAGGGGACCCCGCTGCATTTTATTGTTGATAGCGGAAGCTAGAAGAACCTCATCTCAGCAGAGGTCGTCAAACAATTGGGATTATCGACAACACCACACCCACAACCATACAACATTGGGTGGCTTCGCCAAGGATGAGATCTCTGTGTCAACCAGTAGTGTCGATTTTCATATGACATCCAACCCTTCAGGGATGAGGTATTATGTGATGTTGCCCCACTAGATGTCTGTGATGTTCTCTTGGGCCAGCCATATATGTGGAAGTGCCTTGTTATTTATGAGTCTCGACCCCGTAGTGTCATTGTTAATTTTGGGGGTCATCTCTACAGAATACTAGAGGTAATTCTGACTATTGTCCCACCTAAAAAGTGTTTCAAGGTAGTATCTCATACTAAAAAATTTAGCTTTTTCACAATCTGTTTAAAAGGTGAACAGAAGGATATTGCAACCACTATAGCCTCGGCCCAAGCACCTTCTATCCAACAAAAGCAGGTCGACAAGATTGCAACAAAACACGAATATTCCTTCTTCACACAATCATCTCATGTAGACAAATTGGTTAGAAAGGTCCAACCCTTCTAGCCATAGGTTCATGACAACCTTCAACAAACCAAGCAATGTGATGCCTCCAGCAAGGCAAACAACTCACCAAGATTCAGATTCAACAATCGCTTTCCCCTCTCCCCCAAGAAATCAATGCAATGGAGACCATTACTTACTAAGGAGGGAGGATTGATCCAGGTGGATATTAGTGGCCACACACCTTTTCCAACTGGCTCAAAACAATTTTCTGGCAATTTTGGTAATTTACTATTTTTAGCAGTTTTTCGGGTCCTGAACTTTCAGAGCCGTTTTGAGGCCCTAAACAAAGTTTTTTGGGAAAACGGGGAGCAACATGGAATAAAATTCAATGTTTCTCACAAAAAAGTTGTAATCCTCATATATATCTTTCTAACGGTGTATCGAGCACCCCAAATGGAGTTCGTATGCAAATGTTACGCCGTTGGGAATTTGACGTATCAACTACCCCCATCAGGGCTCGCAAACCTTTTGGATTTTCTTCTTCCGGGGTTAGGGTTTTGGATTTTCCTTATGTTAAAAAGGCCCTTAGAGCCTCATTTTAATAATCATCTTCTTTTGAATGCGAGTAGCCATCACATCTCTTCTCAGAGATAAGTTTCCGCCATTCTAGCGAGTCTTTCACTCTGTACTTTTACAGTCTCTATACATTTATTTCATTAATAGAAATCGTGTATTACTGTATATCTATGACTCTTGTTTATTTATGCTATATATCTATTATATTGTTGTCTCTCTTGGAATATCTCTAAATATTTATGTGTTATATCTCCACTCTCATTTTGTGCCAAAAATAATACGGATCACAAAACTCCCTACGAGCTATGGAAAGGAAGACCAACAAATGTGAAGCACTTCAGAGTTTTTGGAAGAAAATGTTACATCAAAAGAGAAGATGGAAGAATGGGAAAGTTTGACTCTCATGTGGACAAATGAGTACTTGTTGGTTACTCAAGTACAAGGAAATCATACAAGTGTTACAACCTAAGATTGAACAAAGTTGTGGAAAGCATCAATGTAACAATTGATGCAACAGGTAGAAAATAATTAAAGGAAGAATAAAATGAATCAATGGAAAAACTTTACAAAGAAGAAGCAGAAGATGAAGAAGAGGAATATGAAGAGGATCCGACAGAAGAAAAAGAGAAATTTTAACAAGTTCCTCCAAAGACATCTAGCAGATGAGTACAAAAGAATCATCCTTCAGATCAGATTATCAGAAACAAAGATGCAGGAGTTGAGACTAGAAGAAGAATCTATTCACCAGAACAAATGCACCTAGCACTCTCATCTATGATTGAACCAACCTGTTTTGAAGAGGCCACCAAGGATGAATTTTGGAATAATTCCATGGATGAATAATTGGATCAAATAGACAAAAATGACACTTGGGAATTGGTTCCAAGAACAAAGGATAAGAATGTGATCAACATAAAGTGGGAATACAAGAATAAATTAAATGAAGATGGATAGGTTACAAGGAATAGAGCTAGATTGGTATGTAAAGGATATGCATAGGTTGAAGGAATCAACTTTGAAGAGACATTTGTAAATAATAAGTGATAGCTTCGTCGGTCATCAATGCAACCTGCCCAATCACGAAGCACCAATGGAGCAATGTTCTACTTGGGTGAGTGTTTAGTATCATGGCTAAGCAAGAAAAAATATCAATATATTTATCTACAACCAAGACAGAGTATATTGTAGCAACAACATGTTGTACATAGGTTCTATGGATGAAACAAACTCTGACATATATACAGGTTGAGTATGATGAGTCCATTCCAATCTATTGTGATAATACAAGCGCCATCAATATCTCAAAGAACCCGATGATGCACTCCAAGATGAAGCACATTCCAATCAATTATCACTTTCTACGGGAACATGTTGTAGAAAATAACATCAGAGTTGAATATGTGGGCACAAAAGAACAAGTGGCATACATCTTTACAAAATCGCTTCCACGAGAAGCCTTTGAGTATCTTCACCAAAGACTCAGAGTTATTTCTACTCCAAAATGAATGCTTTTGAATACTTATCTTATATATCTTATATGTACACGAGGAAGCACCATAAAGAGTACATTTCAGGTTGGGAGAACAAACAATTCAGTTAGGGGGAGCAGACCCGAATGGAACGATACCTTTTCCATTGATGAAAAAGGGGGATATATTTATCAGATGCAGAGGACAGAGGCATGGTTCCAGAGGGAGCGTAGGTCACAAATATGCATGCATGGTTCCAGAGGAAGAATGAGTGATATGACTTCATTATTGCATTAGAGTGTTTCCATCAATGCCAAAGGGGGATATTGTTGATTAATTGGGTTGGTTGTCATTGATGTCAACCCTTGAAGAAAGTTCAATAGAGAATTTCGATAGCACAAAGGTTTGGGTAATGGACCCAAGTTTGTTTGATGTATAATTGTATGTGTTTTGATATATTTGTAGGTAAGACTATTCTAAATGGATAATACATTTCATTCCATTTCTGGTGGTATGTGGAATGTCACATAACTCCTCATGGTTTGAGAGTTATGGCCTTACGAAGTTGGAGGACCCTCATATGTTGGCTTGAAGCCCCAAAAGGTCAAAGAAGCCAAAGTGCTTGCAAAGAAGAAATTATTTAAATAATAAAGTGAAGTGACAAAGTCAAATAAGATTATTTAAATAATAAAATGAAGTTACAAATTAAAAAAGGATTATTTAAATAATAAAGTGAAGTGACAAAGTCAAAGATGATTATTTAAATAATAAAGTGAAGTGACAAAGCCAAAGAGGATTATTTAAATAATAAAGTGAAGTGACAAACTCAAGGAGGATTATTTAAATAATAAAATAAATGGATAACTTTCTAATTATGGAAAGTTGTTAGAAGTGGGTTAGCCCTAAAATAAGGAAATTAGGTTAAGATGGTTAAAAGGTAACCCCTTGAGGAAGCTACATGAAAGTATAAATAAGAGGAAAAACTCTCTCATTTTAATCACACTTGAGCATATTGAATATATACAGGTGACTGAGGTAACCAAAGGATATCTAAGCCGAATTTCAGAGGGAAGGTGAAGTAAAGAAGGTCGAAATTCAAGGGAGGATAATTTTTTTTGATGATGCTTTCTAGGGTATATTATTTACAGGTCATCTCACCATTTTCGTAATAAATTTTTTCGAGAATGATTCAGACCGTAAAATTGGGACGCCATTGAGGAAACATATCCAAGTAATTTTGGTATGAATTTCAGATTGTGGGTCGTTGTATTTTTGGAGTTACACTCGGTGGAAAATAGGGTTTGTGGATAGTCCTAAAACTAGTCTAAAACAAGTGTTTCAGGTAAAAATGTCATAACTTCTTCATAAAAGATCCAAATCCAGTAAGAAAATATATATTGTTTAGATTACAATCTGTAGTATTCTTTGTAAAATTTTCATATCCATACAACAAATATTCCATGTGGTGCACGCTCTACAAGTTCTCTCTCTAGAATAATCCATAATTCAACTAGGTATGCCATTTTTTCTATAATTACTTTTATGAGAGGTTCCAAGTAGTGACACCTAGAGGAATTGCATAAAACACATTAAATAACATTATGTACTATTTTCAGATCTTTATTCATTATAGGTACATAGTTATGGTTATTTCAAGTTAGGGTTGTTGACTAATCCAAAACTAGTCATGTGATACTAAAGTAAAGTTTGATGAAAATGCTAGTCTCTTATTGTTAAAGTTAAGGAAGGTTTGTAGGTATGTGATCATATACACCAGGTCTATTATAGAGTTACAAATCAGATTTTGATGATGAAATTGATGAGGGGTTTTGGTTGAGGTTTAGGTACAGGTTGGTGCATGGTTGATGCACTTGTTTATGGTAAATGTTGATTATAGGTTAAGGTACAGGTTGATGCATGGTTTAGTTTATTGGTACAAATTGTTTGGTGCAGGTTGATTGGTACAGGTTTACAAAAGTATATCTCACAATGATAGTGTGAAAGTGGTTCCATAATTCTACTTATATGTCAGGGAAGTTGGACAGGGAAAGGATAGGTGGTTGTATCAAGCTTCCAGTTGTAGCCAGAGAACATAGGGGGTTGTAGCCTCCTTCTGGTTGTAGCTAGAAAATTGGGGAGTTGGATCTTCCCTCAGGTTGTAGCCTGAGAAAATAGGGGGTTGGATCCTCCTTCCAGTTGCAGCTAGAAAACAAAGGAAGTTGGTGCTTCCAATGAATGTAATTCTTCAAGACATATAAGAAAAATCATTATGTCGTTTTCTCCCGCTTTGGGTTTCCACGTAAAAACACTAGTGTACTGTGTATTTGTAAGATTGTTCATTTGTTCATTGTTTATTTAATCTACAAATATTGGATGATAATGCTACATTTATATAGTGCTTTCATTATATGGTTAAAAAGGATTATATTGTTCTATTACTGATTCACCCCCCCCCCCTCTCAGTAATCCAACAATTGGTATCAGAGAAGGTTCCTTCAGAAATCGGTTTAACCACTAAAAGGTAGATCATGGAGAGCAACAACATGTATAAAAATGGAATACCACAGTTTGATGGACACAAGTATGCATTTTGGAGCATAAGGATGAAGACATATATACATGCACAGGGATTTGAAATTTGGCAATCAATTGTAGATGGATACACAACACTAGTAGTTCCATGTAAAAACATTGGTGTACTGTGTATGTGTATGATTGTTCATTTTTTCATTCTTTATTTACTCTACAAATATTGAATGATAATCTTACATTGATATAACACTTGCATTATATGGTTAAAAAGGATCATATTTCTCTATTACTAATTCACCCCCCCCTCTTAGTAATCCAACAATGTTGATGATAGGAAAATTACAAGTGGAGGAACATTCTTTCTGGGAAATAGTCTAGTGTCCTAGTTGAGCAAGAAACAATATTTTGTTTATCTATTCACAACATAGGTTGAGTATATAGAAACATCAACATGTTGCACAAAAATTCTTTGGATGAAGAAAACTTTGAAAGATATTAAAGTATAATATGATCACCCAATCTCAATAATTTGTGACAATATGTTGGTGCAGGCCATTTTGGGGAAAATCGTGGTAATTAATGAAGGTAGTTAGGAAATGGACCAAAAAAGGAGCATGCACTGGAAAACAAGGAAAAACAACACTGGGAAAATAGGGAAGTCAAAGAAAGGAGAAAAGATGTGGTTCAATGAGGAAAATGATTGGATTTTGGACCAACCATGATCAAGGAGTTAGAAAGTTGACAAATCTAATCCACCTAGGTTAGTGGGTTAGGGTTTTGGTCAATTTTGTAACGGGTAATTAACCCCTTTTTGTAATATAAATATATGTTGGGAGATAGAGGAGAGGATCTAGTATCAGTACTGAGATATAGATAGAGAGGCATGCACATACAAACAAAGATATGCATTGTAATCAAGGGTAAGATAGCAAGTTGTGGAGATTAATGTGATCTTGTCAGCCTCAAATGTAATGCACACAATGCTATAAACTTGATGAAGAATAATAAAAGAGAAAATAAAACCAAATATTTGTGGACATATCCCAGGGGGGTGAACCATGATAAAATTTGTGTCTCTGTGTGGAATGCTCATGTTATTGATTTATATTGTTTCATTATGAATGGATTAATCTATTAGTAGTAAAATGAAACGTGCAATAGAATAATCCAGGATATTTTTTGCAAAATAAATATTAAATGAATGAAAATAATTAGACAATGGTAGATTTGGATATAATGATGTGTTAGAATAATAGACCTGATGTATTTTTAGGTAGAAAGAATGCCTTCCATCCCCACAATGACCACCCTTCCAAGATTTTAGACATCTTGGTCCTGCAGTCACCCATAAGCCATCCCAGGTGAGACTGCATTCTGCATGTTGTGCATAGTGTTGTCTTCTAGTCTCCAGAAGGGCCAATGGTTTGCAGGGTTTTGTTGGAAACCTAAAGTAGAACCTGGTTTAGCCCAAGAAACGTCCAAAAAGTAGTTTCGTTGCCAACTGGAACCCAGAAGAACATATTAGAAGGGAATTGATGAGGATAATAGTGAAGAGAATGATGTATTAGAAGTGGATGGTCATACCATGGAATCTCAATAAACAGGAGATCGAACGATGGTTGACAAAAAAAGAGCTCAATTTTGTACATAAAGACAATAGAAACCGTAAGTATACACCACACTAATATTTGGAGAGGTACGTATTTACTGATCTTCATGACGCATTTTTCTATGAATTTCCACATTTGCTGTAGGAGTGGATATTGATATTGAAGGACACTCACCCAACTAATCGGATAATACCATTAGAATGGACTACTGATACCATTGTGCAGCTACAAAAATTCAATAACAAATTGACGTGCGCAATCGATTTCTGGCTAGAAAACATTATTGTAGGATTCATTTCCGAGTTTGCAGTCAATACTGAAAAATCATACACTGTTGTAGAGAAAGATTTTTTGAAGGGTCCAAGAGGAAGGTCTATTATATCACTCTACATGTCAATCAATATTTTACTACATGATAAAGTTGTGATGACAATGGAGTCTAACATCTAAATAACTCTGCGTGCATGGGGAGATTGGGAGAAACACTAAGGACAATCTAAGATATGGAGATAGCGGTAAGAAGAAGGAAGAAATGGAAACAATTATGATGGATGAAGAACATATCAATGAAATAATCGAAAAAGAGGGTACGACACCAACAAAAGACCCTACCAATATAATATTAATAGGATAAAGAGAGCATTAGCCGAGAGGGAAGGCCTGGAAAGTGATGAAAAAGAGGTAGAGGATATTCGTGCTATAGAGCAGATTGAGGAAATCCTGTGTGCCACATATGACATAAAAACCAGAGGTTAAGGATCCGATGAAGAAGAAGGAACTCCATTCCAGATCAGGATTAATTTGGAATCCATGACCCCATGTGTGACTAAGACATATGATCCATATTATTTTTCAGCACGAAATGAGAGTGGAGATATAACACAGAAATATATAAATATATTGCAAGAGAGTAAATAATATAATAGAGATATATCATATATATAACAAGAGGCACAAATATATAGTAATACATAGTGAAATGTACAAAACTATAGAAACACAAAGTGAAAGACTCGCTTAGAATGGTGGCAACTTATCTCTGAGAAGACATGTGACGGATATTCACATTTGCAAGAATATAATTAAAATGAGGCTCTAAATTCCTTTTTAACATAAAGAAAATACAAAACCCTAACCGTGGAATATGAAAAACCAACAGTTTTGTGGACCTCGTTTTGCGTAATTTGGTGTTTCAACTTACAAGGTGCGTAGCTTTGGCCTACAATCTCTATTTGGAGCACACGATAGATCATTGGAAATGTATTGTTGATGAGATTTAGTTTTGGGGCTCAACCAAAGGCTTTGGATATTTTTGAGGTGCTCGATCCCGAAAAAACTTCATTTAGGCCCTCAAAATGGCCCCTGAAGTTTAGGAATCGAAAAACTACTAAAAATAGTAAGTTTCCAGAAGATATTTTTGATCCAGTTGGAATAGGTGGGTGGCCATAGATACCCACATGGACCAATCCTCCATCCTTAGGAATAAATGGTATCCATTGCGTTGATTTTCCTGGGGAGAGGGGAAAGCGTGTGCTGAATCTAAACCTTGGTGAGTTGTTTTCCTTGCTGGAGAAGTTGTGTTGCTTGGCTTGTTGAAGGCTATAACGAACCTGTTGTTGGAGGGTTTGAGTGTGTTTAACCAACCTATTGTATCTTGGCTTGGTTGGGAATTGTGTATGCACCCTCATAGGTAAATAAACAATATTGTATTTCTCTTCTGCAATCTACTTCTGCTGGATAGAAAGGTCTCAGGCCAAGGCTACAGTGATTGCAATGTCCTTTTGTTCACCTTTTGAACAAATTGTAAAGAAGTTGAATTTTGTAGTATGAGATACTACCTTGCGACACTTTTTAGGTGGTACAGTAGTCGAAACTACCTCTAATATCCTGTAGAGATGAAACCCCAGAGTAACAATGACACTACGAGGTCGAGACTCATATATAGCATGGTGCTTCCACATATATGGTTGGACCAAGAGAAAATCACAAACATCCAATGGGGGAATATCACATAATACATCATCCTTGAAGTGTTGGATGCTATATGACAATCAACACTACTGACTGGCACAAAGATCTCATCCCTCGCGAATCCACCTGATGTTGTATGGTTGTGGGTGTGGTCTTGTCGACGATCCCAACTATTTGACAACCTATGTTGAGATAAGTTTCTTCTAGCTTCCACTATCAACAATAAAATGCAGCGGGGTCCCCTTCACCCACATCTGCGAATGAAAAAGAAGCTCCCCCTCATTAGGATCTACCGGTTCTTCTTCTTGAAATGTTGCGGTCGCGACAGTAGTAGTGGGGTTTGCGTCAATGATCTGTCTTTTCCCATTATTTTCTGAATTAGATTATGAATCAGGGCTTGAATCCTTGTCTTTGATCTCGGCCACCAAGGACTGTTTTGAGCAACATTTATCAGTGTTGTACGAGGGAATTTTGTGGAAATTGCACCACTTTCCAGTGTTCTTCTTCATCTTTTGATTACCCTTCTTTTCTTGTCACTTGGAATAGTTGTCAGAAGGTTGTTTGTTAGGGACATCTTTATCCAACTTTGGTTGTTGCAGATTTGCAGACACAAACTCTCGTTTGTGTTGGTGCTTAAATTCTGCTCGATTTTAATAGCATATCGATAAGCAACACCCAGTGATGAGATGTCGATAAAATCCATTTCAATTTAGATGTATATGTGTAGAGCCCCACAGTATTTCAGAACAAATTTTCACTCAGAGTGTTTGATACCTAGCTTGGTGCACAAGGTATGGAAGGTATTGGTGAACTCCAACACTTCTTGTCCCCTCTCTTGACGCAATGTGGTCTATCTCATGTAATGGTATTCACAGTTTCCAACAGGGTAATATTGTTCCTTGACCGCATCCACAAAAAAATCTCAAGTGGGCTCAGCCCCATATATCCATAATCCTCTATGGAACTTTTCTCCCAGTAAGTTTCCCACCAATGTTTGACATGGGGGAGAGACTTGAGTATGAAGGTGTTATTTTCCTTGTTGGAAAAATTGTGAACAAAGAAATAACCTTCTAGCATATTTAAGCATTTTTCTATGGAATCTGCATCTATCTGACCTTCAAATATGGGGATATAAAAATTAACTTGTACCTTGAAAGGATAGGTTCCTCAAAAGTGGCCACTTGATGAAGATGTGTCTGCTACTATTAGCAGGCATTGAAGGATGTGGGAAAAGTTCTCCATCATTTCGTCCCTTTGTCGCATGAGATCTTTCTCAAGAAATAGATTAATAAACTCTTATGATACATTTTTTTTCTTTTCTTCCACGTGTGAGAGTGATTGTCCTCAAGAGAGCAAGCTTGATAACCAACATGCTACACTCGGACCTCATCAAGCACATGCACTGAAAAATGATCAAGAGAAGATTGATTTGATACCACTGATCTGGATTATTTTTGGCACAAAATGAGAACCAAGATATAACACAGAAATATACATAGATATTTCAAGAGAGCCAATCATATAACAAATATATATCGGATATATAAAAAAAGGCACATATATTCAGTAATACATGATCTCTATTAATGAGCGAAATGTACAAAACTGTAGAAATACAGAGTGAAAGACTCCCTTAGAATGGTGGCAGCTTATCTTTGAGAAGAGATGTGACATCTACTCACATTCAAAAGAAGATGATTAAAATGAGGATCTAAAGGAATTTTTAACATAAATAAAATCCAAATCTCTAACCCTGGAAGATAAAAATCCAACAGTTTCATGGACCCCATTTTGGGCAGTTTGGTGTATCAACTTCTTGGGGGCATAACTTTGGCCTACGATCTTCATTTGGGGTGCACGTTATCTCATTGGAAATGTATCATCAATGATATTTATTTTGAGGGATCAATTAGAGCCTTGGGATATCATTGTGGTTCTCAATTCAAAAACAAATTCATTTAGGCCCTCAAAATAACCCTGGAAGTTTAGGAACCGAAAAACTGCTAAAAATAGTAAGTTTCCATAAGACTGTTTTGAGCTAGTTGGAATAAGTGGGTGGCCACCGATATCCACCTAGATCAACATCATAAAATAAAGAACCTTTTAGAAAACCAACAATTACTGGTAGAATGAGTCCAATAGGTCAAGGAACAAGTGAAAATTCAAGTGGAAGTACGAGTTCAGGCAACATTAGTCAGTTATATAAATCGCGCAGAGGTGGCACCATAAATTTTAGAATGTAAGGAGTATATCCAACCATTCAGTTACCATAATTTCATGGATAAGGGTTAGAGGAACCAAATAAACAATTATTTATATGTGAAAATATTTGGGAAGCTAAATAGATCATAGATGAAGAAACAAAAGTGGCTCAGCTAAAAATTACATTCATAAAACATGCATTAGACTGGTTTAAGAGCCTAACAGTGAATAGTCCACAAGGAGCACCTACAACTATCATAGATGTGAAAAAGGAACTAATCAATGAGTTCTAGTGACCAAGTTCAGAAGATCAATATATGAATGAGATGATAGAAATCAAACAGAAGCCATGCGAGTCGGTTTGGTAAATCGATCATAAGTTCAAGCGATTGAAAGGTAAGTTGAAATGTCCCATAATAGACATGCAACATAGGAAACTATTCATAAAATCATTATTTCCACATTTGAAATATCCATTGAGGCAAACAGAGTTCCAGAATCAGGTCGAGGTTCTGCAAACAACCTTACAATTGGAAGAGAATCAGTATAAAAATACAAATCTAGTTGTAGAAGAGTTGAGAGAGGATCTCAATAATCTGACATTTCAATTAAATAAAAACAAAGGAAAGGAAAAGAGGAAATATGTATGGTGTACCTTATGTAGAACATAAGGACACCACAAAAATGAGTTCCCAACATTTGCACAGTGTTTGAGAATAGGAATACTAAATCCCTTACCTGCAAGAGGATTATGGTGTGAAATATTTAAAACACATGGGCAAGATCCCTATCATTGTCCAATGATGCAAAAATACCAAACAATGCATAAAAGTACATTCTAAAATTTTTGCAAGTTGGTAGGACATGAGGATAAGAATTGTAAAACTATGGAGATTATGAAATAAAGGACCTCAAATGCTTATAGGATGCAGGCTAAAATAATGACAGGTCCACCTACGCAACAATATAGTAATGCGTAGCAGTTTGTAGTTCCACCACAATATAATACACCATGCATAGACAATCAAGGCAACAAAGGAGAATTCATAGGAGGAGGACGTGAAAGGGGAGGGTTTGGAAGAGACAAAGGACCAGTAACTTGACAATTTTCAGCAATCGGTCACAATATGCAAGGGATTTTCCATAGCCACCAGCAACATGCATGTACTGTCACGCAATATATCATACTACAAAAGACTGTCCTATACTTCTAACAAAAATAAAGGACAAAAGGAATCAAAATAACCATAATGTTCAATGGATTGCCACATAAACTAGAGATGATGGGAAACAAATTAATATAGTTATTCGAGGTGGAACTAAGACAAGATCATATGTAGAAAATAATAATCATAACCAACACTAGTGGGTTATAAAAATAAAAAACCTCAACAATGTTTTGATGCACACAAGGAAAATGAAACATTCAAGCAAGCCAAACAAGAAATTTTTCAAGATAATATTGATTCTACTTTAAATTCACATCTAGGATATGATGGGCCAATATATGATATGCCTCATCCATATGATCATACCAGTGGAGGTCAGCCTTCATAAAAGGTAAGTAATCTAACAAAATTTATGGTGTCTTGCTTGAAGTTATTGAATGATCAACAAAGTTTGATCAAAAAATGAAATCATGGAGAAGAGATACAACTAGAACAAAATATAGTAAATCATGTCCATGGGAATACAATAACAAATAGAGAGTTTAGAATGACTGGAAATATTAGATACTTTAACATGAGTGGCATCATATTAGATTTGGGATCTAAGGTAAATGTTCTTCTTAAGAAAACATGGGAATGCACGGGGGAACCTACGCTAGCCTATTCACCTATTCAACTGAAACAAGCAAACCAACATAGAGTAATACCAATTGGTGGATTGAAAGGAATACTGGTGGATTTAGATGGTGTGCACAATATGGAAAATTTTGAGGTAATTGATATAGTGGATAATATTACACCTTATCCATCATTGATGGGACTGGATTGGGAATTTGACAATCAAGCTATCATCAACTTGAAGACCTAGAATTTTTTTTTTGAATCAGGAGAATATAGATTCATATCACCATTATATCTATCAGAAGGTGGAATATATGTTGAACTAGTGACATATAACTTTATCATAGAAGAGATAAACTAGTTCTATAGAACTATTGCACACGAGGAAGATTACATTAACCCAATAGTAGATGGAATTCTTAGTTGGTGAAGCATCAGTTCTTGTGCTTCATATTCTGGCATAGTATTGGATAATTGGAAACAACTCTTACATGAGATATCTACCAAACGATGTGAAAGAATGACACGTGCACTAAGATGGGTTGGCACAGAGGTAAGAGAACCTCCAAGTTTTTATGGTTGAAATGATTTGGAATAATTCTTAACAAAGTTTGAGTTAGAAGTCCTAGAAATTCAAAGGTTATTATTTTTAGATATTTCCTTTAAAGAAACACCTACACGTTGGTTGGGTACTCACAAAGAGAAGATCCATGATTGGTATCAATGCAAAATATTACTACGCATCATATTTGGCGCAGAACATGAGAATAAACATATGAAGAAACGTGATGGATGAGGAAAGCCAAGAGAACATATATGCAGGTGCATAACCCAATGGAGACTAATACCACAAGAGGAATGGCCACATCACTTCATCCATACATCGGAAGGCATACCAAGAAATTGGTATAAAGAACTGGAACTTCACTAAGGACTTGGAAATTTGATAGATTTGCAACACAATTTGGTGATCACGTTTGCATTTGAACATTAGAATCCAGTGATGGATGCAACACTGAAGTTGATAAAATAAAATATTTTTGAAGAAACTAAAATTGAAATTGTAACATCTTATCAGAATCAAAATCAACAAATAGTCAAATATTTGTTACACCATTACCACATCGTGGAAGATGACCCAACAGAACAAAACCCATGCAATATTAAGATAACAGAAGTTGAAGGAGAAAGAGAAGTAGAAGGCCCACAGTTATAGTAAGAAGAATTTTATGCACCACTGAAGATAAAGAAATTCAATATTGGAACATAAGAGAACCCAAAAATTGAAAGTATTGGTGACTATTGGGACAACCAGACAGTGGAAAGAATAACTGAATTACTGCATGAATATAGTGATCTATTTCCAACAACATTTTCATAAATGAAAGGTGTAGCAAGAGAACTTGGAGAAATGAAGATTCCTCTATGACCATATGCCAGACCAATAAGACAGAGGCCCTATAGGCTGAATCCAGTATATAAACAAAACATTAAGGAAGATATTGACAAAATGTTAGAGGTTGGTATAATATAACATGTTGAAGGATCTGAGTGTATTATCCATATGGTAGTTTAGGAGGGGAATAAGGGGGGAATAAGGATCTATGTAGAATTGAGGAAGTTTAATGATGCTTTTCTACATGATCCCTTCCCTACTCCATTTACAGATGAGGTATTGGAAAATGTAGGAGGGAAAGAAGAATACTCATTTACTAATGTATTTTCAGGGTATCACCAAATCATAATAGCACTAGAGGATCTTCATAAGACTACATTTTCCATGGAATGGGGGTCATATCAATACACTGTGATAAGCGTTGGATTGAAAATTTCCCCTGCTATGTTTTCAAGAGTAGTGGTAGTTGCACTTAAATATTTTATACATAATTTTTTGGAGGTTTATCTGGATGATTGGACAATATTTAGCCTACTGAAAGATCATGTTGAAGTTTTAAGATTGATTCTAGATAGATGTAGACAATGCCAAATCTGTTTTAACATTAAGAAATGCATATTCAGTGCACCATTTGGAATTTTTCTAGAGCATGTGGTTTGTAAACATGGCCTTTTGGTTGACCCTACAAAGATTGTTTCCATTGTTAATTTACCACCACCTAAGTCAGTGCACCAATTAAGAGATACACTAGGTCACATAGGCTACTATAGAAAGTTCATAAAGAGATACACACAAATTATTGTGCCCATGGAGAAACTGTTAAAGAAGGATATCAAGTTTCAGTGGGATGATGAGTTCCAACAAAGTTTGGACATCTTAAAAGATAAAATGGTGAAAACACCAATTCTAGTGTTTCTAGATTGGTCAAAAGAGTTCCATGTTCATGTGAATGCCTCTTCAATAGCACTTGGAGTAGTACTAACACAACCAAGAGAAGGTGACATAGATCACCCAATAGCATTTGCAAGTAGGAAACTCTCAGAGCCAAAACATAATTATAATACAAAAGAGAGAGAAGTTTTGGCTATGGTGTATGTATTACAAAAGTTGAGACATTATTTATTAGGCCAACATTTTAATATGTTCACATATCACTCTGCTCTCAAATGCCTGGTCAACAAGCCAATGTTGGGGGGAGGAATATGTAGATGGTTTCTATTATTTCAAGAGTTTGATTTTGAAGTAGTAGTGAAACCTGGAAGACTAAATACATGGAAAGATAATCTGTCTAGGATAATAAATGGAGAGGAACCAAGCAACTTTGAAGACAATCTTCCTGATGCACAACACTTTTCAGTGCGGATTATTAATGAATACTTTTATGAATTATTGATTTTTTTGGTACAGGATTTTCCCCAAAGGAATACAACACTACACAGAAGAATAATTTGGTGGTTAGAGATGTAGATTATCAACTTATTGTAGGACAATTGTATAAACTAGGAGCATATAATATTCTTAGGAGATGTGTCATGGAACATGAACATCCCATCATTTTGGTAGAAGCACGTGAAGGAATAGTTGGAGGACAATATGCAGGAAAATACATTGTGCAAAAGATACTACATGCATGACTATGCTGGCCAATAGTTTCTAAAGATGCAAAGGAGTATTTCTATACTTGTGATGTCTATTAGAGGGTAGGAAAGACATATAGGAGGGATGAGATGCCCCTAAAATCTTAGGTAACTCTTAAAGTGTTTGACAAATGGTAAATTGGCTTTGCATGACTAATCAACTCACCAACTAGAAGATCAGGAGCAAGATACATCATTACAATGAAAAAATATATAACCACATGGGATGAAGCAACAACAATTAAAGATTGCAGTGCACTTCTGTTTGAACAAGTAATTACAAGATTTGGATGCCCTAGAATTCTGATGAGTGATCATGAAACTCATTTGATCAATAATACCATTCAGGAAATGACTGAGGAATTTGAGATACATCATCACAAGAGCACTCCATACCATCCTCGGGCTGATGAAATAGTGGAAGCATTTAATAAAATATTGGATAATTCCATAACTAAAATTTTCAATCTAAACAAGGATGATTAGGATTTGAAGATACCAGTAGTATTATGGGCCTATAGAACAACATGCAAGAAACTCACAAGGAAGACACCTATCACATTTGTGTATGGTTAGGAAGAAGTAGTCACTTTAGAATATTTAATACCTAGTTTGTGCATTGCATCCAATACAAACATGACATAAAGAGGTGCAACACAAGAAAGATTGTCTCAACTCGTGGAACTAGAAGAAGACAATATTATGGATGGTTTCCATCAGGAAGTACAAAAATACAAAGACAAATATTGGCATGATAGACACATTAAAAATAAAAAATTTAAGGAAGGAGATATCGTTATCCTCTATGAAAACAAATATTTACAACACCCAGGAAAATTCAGGATGAATTGGCTAGGGCCATATGAGATAAAAATATATCACGGATGGAGGTGTTGTGCAGTTGCAGGATCTAGCAGATGTAGAGATTCAATGATTGTTTAATGGCATTTGACTAAAACTATATAAGGAAAATATACCTAGAAACCATTATTGGATATGACGCAGGAAATTACAATTGTACATAGTGTATATAATAGAAGCTGAAAAAGAAAGAAAAAATGGAAAAATGGAAAAATAAGAAAAATAAGAAAAATACAAAAAGATGTAGTAGATGGATAAGTGGCAGACAATAATTTAGATGATACAACGCGAAAGAAGATAAAAATTGGAATAAAAGAACCTGAATACACTGCACACCAGAGAAATGTGACAAGACATACAAAGTAGTGCGCTGATACAGTAATGAGTTGGAAAAGGAAAAAATGGTGATCAAAAAAGTGTGGCATGACAGAGCATTTATGGCACGACATATAAAAGAAGAAAATGTGAATGAAGAAGACTTATTTTGACTTTGTACAAATGAGAGATAAGGAATAAAACCTAGTGTGAGAAGGTGACTCTGAGGTGTTCAGTTAAGATTCAAAGAAACCATTTTAAGATTTATAAGAATGGCGCCACCAAAGTTTGGAGATCCCAGTCAGGTCACAATAAAAACATGGTGTTTCGTAAGCTCTGCACAGGACATAGTCACCAATGGAGAAAAATCAAATCATCCATAAGGAGAGGTGGATGTGGATGCAATTCCATATCCAGTCATTCCAGTTAGTCCCACTATTGTAGAAGAGAAGGATGTTGGAAATACTAGAACAACTGAGAGGGGGGGGGGTGAATCAGTTGTTTATAAGCTTAAACAATTTTATGCCTTTTAGATAATTATTAAGATTTCTTCATGTGTCATCAACCAATCATACAGCATATGAACAGTAAGAGTAAAGATCATCAGTCACACATAAAATACACACAGAGACAGATTTTCACGAGGAAACCCATAAAGGGAGAAAACGTCTTCTTCTTCGAAATGATAGGCAGTCTTTTTCTGTTCTGTACATCATTTACAATTGAGCACCAACTCAATGTGAGGCTGCTACCTCTGTTTTACAAGCTGCAACTTGTTTGAGAGCTCCAACTCTCTGATTTCTCTAGCACC
>ML808814.1:317117-342027 GCA_009831015.1 Picea engelmannii
TGTTCCTCAATGACTGTACCCACGGTAATTCAACCCAATATTCAACTCGGGATATTAGATCAAACTAATATCGCATTAAACCTTTTTAGCACGACCCTTAGAACTGCTAATACCTGGGAAGAATTAGAACATTCATGGGCGGCCATTGAACAATATATCGCAACCCAGGAACAGTTGGAAGCTAGACGTAGGGAACGTAGAAATCTCCCTTAGTTTCCCATACCGAATGAAACTTTATTATTGTATACATCTTTTACTTCTTTTTCGGATGCCTTGACACTGTACTTTAAGCCTTAGTACAGACTCAGGAACAACAGAAACCAGGTGCAAAAAGAAGAGGTAGAGTGCCTAGATTCGAGAAGGGGCTACAATTGTCATGAAGGTTCGGATTGAATCAGGCCATGGCAGCAGAGGGAAGAGCCAGTCGGGTCACGAGCGGAGATGGGAGGCAGACATAAGCACCCAGGACATGGAATGGATCATGAAAAGAGAAGGAAGCTACATAATTAAGCCACTGCGATGTCATAATGGTGATTTAATGCAGGATCGGGCTGGCGGGTGATGGCACGAGCTCGTCACATGGCTCCGTGCCTCATTGGTCGATCCGTTCCTCCTCCTTGCGCCAGGTGGTCTGCACTAGCACCCCATCTGGGGGTGTGTCCACTGCTCCAGCTTTGCGGATACATTGCTGGAGAATAGGGTGATTAGGTTCCAGGGCCGTGTTGCAAAGGAGTTCTGGTCCACTCCAGTTGGTCCCCATATTAGCTAGTTCATCCGCAACTTGATTCTCCTTCCTCCTGATATGAGCAGGTATGACATCCTGATTTGATTGCAATAAGTCTGTGATAATTTGTAGCCCATGTGAGAGTCTCCAACTAGGTGACATTTTTTCTGGGTTCGCTCCATTTAAAATTCTTCGGAGCAGATTAATGATGATTTGACAGTCCCCCTCGACGATTAGCTTGGTGAAATTGTTTTCAATGGCTAATTGCAATCCTCTAATGAGTCCCCAAAGTTTCACTGCGTTGTTCATGGAATGACCAAGGAAGCCTGTGCTTATGAGAATGATGTGCCCATGATGGTTGCAGAAGACTACTTCATAGCCCGATGCGCCTGGATTGCCTTTAGAGGCTCCGTCAAAATTGAGCTTGATGAAATTGACTGGGGGGGGAGACCAAAAGGAGGGGCTGCTGAGAAGGGGGGAAAGAGAAGATGGGGGAAGAGCGTGATGAGAAGGAAGAGGATTCCAATGCTGAAGGATTGGGAGTTCAGAGGGAATGTTGATCAAGTCTTTGTCGGTCCACAGCTGAAGGTTGAGAGTTTCCATGATATTGCAGCGGCATTGATTCCAGTAGTGTTGCCATGGGAGGGAGACATTTCTGAAAAGCCTTCTATTCCTTTCTTTCCAAGTTTGCCAAAGGATGAAGACTGGAAGTAATTTCCAAATATGATTGAGGAGGGGAGAATGGAAAGCCTGGTCCCTCCAGTCCATAATGGTGTCGATGATACTATCTCTATTGCAATCTGAGGTGCACATGATAAGCACCACTTGATCCCAAATTTGAGCAGTGTAAGGGCAAGAATTGAGGAGATGATTCATGGTTTCATCTACCTCTCCACAAAGAATGAAAATAGAGGGCCCAAAAAAACCCCTTTTTGAGAGGTTATCCTAGGTTAGAATGCTTGAGTGGGAGACAAACCAGAGAAAGAGGGTGATTTTTGGCCAATGTTTAAGATTCCAAATTTTGTGCCAAACTTTCCTTGTAGGGAGGGGGTCTACTTGAGTTTTGATATGATAGGATTCCTGCGTACTGTAGGTGCCCCGTGGCCAGTACCCCCAATGAAGGATATCCTCTCTTGCAATTTTGGGAATTTTCCGTTTGGCCAGTTCTTCTTGCCAGGGTACCAGATCCACATGCGCTTCCAGATTAATGTGTTTCCTGTTCAGGTGCCAGCATCGCCAGGTGTCTTCTGGGGAATTGTCCTGCCAGTAGTCAGATACTCTTGTCAGGCCTGCAAGTGTAGCCTGGGTGCTGATGTCCCTAGCCCAATCCT
The DNA here is from genome assembly GCA_009831015.1 of Picea engelmannii. Classification (NCBI taxonomy): domain Eukaryota; kingdom Viridiplantae; phylum Streptophyta; class Pinopsida; order Pinales; family Pinaceae; genus Picea; species Picea engelmannii. The sequence continues at coordinate 319,173 of ML808814.1, forward strand.
CATTGTCCAAAACTAGCCACTGCTACCAGGAATCTTTCCAGAAAAGAGTTGTTTCCCCATTTCTGATTTCCCAGAAGGCATGCCGAGTCACCAGTTGTCTGTTCTTCTTAGCCGTTGTCCAGATTAAGGAGCCTGGGTTGTCCCCATTCCATAAAATTAGGTTATTTTCCACCACATTTGGTGCATATTTCTTCCTCCAAAGTATTTCCCAGAGATCCTTGGGGTTTTTTAGCCACCGCCACCAAATTTTGGCGCTTAGAACTTTGTTCATAATGAAGGGATCCTGTAATCCCAAGCCGCCTTGCTCTTTGGGTTGACATAGTTTTTCCCAGCTGAACAACACTATTTTCTTCCTTGAGTTGAGGCCTTTCCAGATGAAGTTTCGTTTTAAGCTTTTAATGGTTGTGAGAACGAATTTTGGGGTAGCCAGCGCTGAGAAGGTGTAGACAGGAAAGGCCTGAAGAACAACTTGGAGAAGAATAAGATGACTAGGAAGGTTTAAGACTTTGAAGGTCTAGGAATAAATCCTCTTGGTAAAGGAGGATAATATATGATCCCAAGAGGAGTTCCGGAGGGCATTGTCAATTAGGGGAATGCCAAGGTATTTGGATGGAAGGGAGCTTCTGTTGAAACCTAGGATATCATAGATATGGCACTGAATCGGAGGGGGCGTATTGAAGAAGAAGATTTGGGGCTTATCCCTGTTGCAGTCCAGACTCGAGGCATCCGAAAAGCTTTAGAGGATTGCTAGGAGAGAGTTGGCTTCACGGACAGTTGGGGTGCCCATCAAAAATGTGTCGTCCACAAATTGACTGTGTGAGATAGGAGGGGAGATTCCATGCAAGGGAAGGCCTGTCAGTAATTTTCTTTCAACTGTTGCATAGATGGAACGACTAAGACCTTTGGCCATAATGATGAAGAGGAAAGGGAAAAGAGGATCTCCCTGTCTAATTCCTCTTGAGGGGGAGAAGGTTCGAGAGGGAACTCCATTGATAAGAATGGAGAAAAATGTCAAGGAGGTTATATTTAGAATCCAAGTCACCCAACGCTGATCAAAGCCATAAGCTAGGAGCATTGCCCGCATGTATTCTCAGCTTATCTTGTCAAAGGCTTTAGAGAGGTCTAATTTGAGGAGCATACCTGGTGTTTTGGTCTTCTGCAGAGAGTGGATCACTTCATGGGCCAGGATGACGCTGTCCAGGATTTGTCTACCTTCAACATAGCCTGATTGCTCCGAGGATATGATTGTCGGTAATATTGGCTTGAGTCTCCGGGAAATCACTTTTGTTAGGAGTTTGTAGATGACATTGCAGAAAGATATGGGTCTAAACTACTTAGGATGGTGAGCCTGCCCCTCTTTGGGTACCAGGGTGAGGAAAGTCGCATTAAGAGCCTGGAAGACTTTTCCAGTGTCTCTAGAGTCTTCAATAATTTCCCAAACCTCTACCCTGATCATCGGCCAGCAATGGTGGAAAAAATCATTGGTGAAGCCATCGGGTCCAGGAGCCTTGCATTTGGGGGTGTCCTGAAGCGTTTGATCCACTTCCTCGATTGTAATGGGCTGGAGCAAGGCTGATTTTTGCTCCTGGGTAACGAGGGAGGGCACATGCTGTGTAACCTTAGTAATGGCCTCATATCTATCCGGGAGTTGTTCCGTGAGGAGATCTTGGTAATAGTCGATCAAGGTCATTTCCATGTCTTCGTGGGAATGAATGGTCTCCCCGTCTACGGAGATAAGATGCGTGATTTTATTAGAATTCTTTCTGTGGATGAAAGTTCTCTGAAAGAATTTGGTGTTGCATTCTCCTTCCTTGAGCCATTGGATGCGCGATTTTTGTTTCCATAAAATCTCTTCTTGTCTTTTCCTGACCTCTAGTTGTTGATTTACATTTACTTCCTGGGATTTTAGCTCATTCATTAGCCCCTGCATCCTAATCTGGTTTTGAATCTCGCCCATTTTTTCTGACAACTGCTTTTAGGAGTCAACGATATTGCCAAAGGTTTTCTTATTCCATAGTTTAAGAATTTTTTTGAGGTTCTTTAACTTTTTCTGAAATCTGTACATTTTGGACCCGTGAGAGACCTTTGCCTCCCTCCACCAGTCCTATATTTTTGCTTGGAAGTCGGGATGGTTGAGCTAGAACTGTTCAAACCTGAAGGGTTTCTTTCTAGGTGTGGCTGGCACATCCAACCATAGTTGTATAGGCCAGTGATCCGAGCCAGAGAAGTTTAAGATAGTATCTTCTAGAGTCGTTCCTTCCATCATAAGGGAGTCAGAGATGAGGAATCGATCTAGTTTGCAAGCGATTTGGTGTATTCTGGTTCTTCTATTTGTCCAAGTGTGAATTCCATTTATGGATTCCAAGTCAATAAGGTGAAGGTTGTTTATGAGGCTGTTGAAATCACTAGAGTCTCGATCCAGTCGTCTTGATCCTCCTTTTTTTTCCTCCAGGCTGCGAATGATATTGAAATCTCAACCAAAAATCCATCTGTTATGCTGAGTTAGACTGGATAGGTAATCCAGGTTCTTGAGGAAGGCTTGCTTATCCCTTGGGCTAGCCGAGCCATAGACATTGGTCAGGTGTCCCAGCTTGTTAGAGCCAATAAGCCTATAATCTGCAGTAATGGACCACCTGGTGGTGAGAAAGTTTTCCAGCAGCACTGAGTTGGTGTTCCAGAGGATAGCCAATCCTCCAGCTGTGCCTGTGGCTACGGTTGAAGTTGATTCCCCTTGCTTCCAGTAGTAGGGAAGTAGCCTGTCGATGTCTTCTGAAGTGCATTTTGTTTCCTGCAAAAGTACAATGTCAGGTTTTTCCGCAAAGATCAGATCTCGTAGCATTTTTTGCTTGCTACGTCCATTGAGGCCTTTGATATTCCAAGAGATGATCTTCATGATGATGGGGGATTAGGGAGAGGAGGGAAGCTATCTGATATCAGGTGGATTTTCCCTGAGTTTACCATAAAGTGGCCTATTTCTTGTATAATCTTATTAGTGGATTTCCTCCCTCTTTTCTTTTCGTCTTTTTGAGTTTTAATTGGGTTTTTTGACTGACTGCCATGTATTTCCAGACCTTTGCTAGCTCTAGCTGAGGATCCAGCTGAGGAGTTGAGAAATACCTTGTGCACCTTCTGTAATTGATCCCTGGGTATGGTGTAAAGTTTTTGATGCCTGTAAGCGTGCTCAAGGTGCTCCAGATCCACCCCGGCTAGTTCTTGCTCCTCCAGCTCCATTTCTACATCCCCATCCTCTGTCTCCAGAAAATCTTGCGGGTCCTGAGCCATGTCTAGGGGGGGGGGGAGATATGTCTCCTTACCCTGTGGGGACTGTTCATCCCCTTGGCTTGTATATTGGGGACACTTATCCAGATGCAGTTCATTGGGGTGTATAAGGGTTGTGGGGTTCTCTGGTTGATCTTGTACAATTGCAAATTTATTACTAGTTGAGGGATCCTTACTTACTTGGGCTGGTTTCTTTCTTCCTCCTTATCTTATCTTCCCTACTGGTTGTGCAAATCCATCCTTGTCTTTTCCGCTTTCTAGGTTCCCTTCTTTGTGAGCAGTATTGAGAGGGAAATCTCTGAAAAGATGACCGTGTTCGTGGCATTTCCTACATCGGAACGGAATGTGTTCGTAGTCGATGGTTTGGGTCCGGTCCTCGTCATGATATTCCAGTATGATGGATCCTGGGAGCGGCTTGGCTATGTTCAGGTACACACAGATTCATGCATAAGAGGTGTAGCGCCTCTGCTTGGTGGCTTCAGAGGACTTAACATAGATGCCTATGGTGTTTCCTATGCCGGCCAGGACCTCCTCCAACTAGAATTCCTGGGGGAGAGAGTACATTCTGATCCATACAGGTGCATGGGCAAAGTCCTCCTTTTCAAGGCTGAATGTTTCGGTCCAGAATCTTAAGAAGAGTCCTGCCAAGTTATAGAAGTACGGCCCCCCATCAAAGATGCGATTGCGATCCTCGAGGTTGTGGAGTATGATCGTGAAGAACCCCTTGGAACCCAGTTGCAACTCATAGTGGACTTTTGGATTCCACCAATATTTTATCCATTTGATCAGATCGTGCTCAGAAGGCCAGAGCCCTAGGAATTTTCCCACCAGGGCATAGTCTCTCATATATTGCTTTTTCTCTTCTATGCGTGGTGAGCCGATAACGTATTTTGGGGCCTGTGGCGCTTGTGGGATACATTTACCTGACATACATGGAGTTGATGCAGTAGTTGGGATAGTCTCTTTCTCTGGATCGATGTCCATCTCCTGATCCTTGAAGGTTCCTTCTTCCAGAAGTTTCGAGTGCAAATCTAGTGGGGGCTCAAAGGTCGATTGTTTCGTACCTTCTGCAAAGTTTCCATTCATCGTGGCTTGGTTGTAGGAGGAGCCATTCGGCCCCCCCTCCCTGCGAGACATGATCCCCAATAGGATAGGCGTTGTGGCAGCGCGGCTCAGAGCGGCTGAAGAACCCTAAAACCTCGGCTCAGAGTGATCTTAGTAACAATATTTTTTATTCAAAGTTTCTGTCCCTGTAGAATAAATCTTAAATGAATGCAGCTAATTACTCAATGGTATATCTAGATATAACGATGTGTTAGAATAATAGATCTGATGTGTTTTGAGGTAGAAAGAATGTATTCCATCCCCACAAGAACCTTCCTTCCAAGATTGCATACATCTAGGTCCTGCAACCACCCATAATCAATCTCCTATGAGACTGCATTATGAACTCTATGCGCAGTGTTTCCTTCTGGTCTCCAGAAGGGTTGATGGTTTGCATGGTTTTTTTGGAAACCTAAAGTAGAACCTGAGTCAACCCAAGAAACGTCCAACACAATAAAAGTGTAATAAATATTTCAAAGAATTATATTATTCACTAAAAAACAAAGCATATTTCAATACAGTACCAATTCTTAAGAGAACAAGTAGCAGAACAAAATGTCAAGTTGGAATATATTTTCACCAAAGAATAGATTACAGATATTTTCACAAAAACCCTTCCCAAGGAGACATTTAAATATATTAGGAAGAAATTGGGAGTAATATCCATCCCATCACTAAGTGTTTAAGGAAAATCACAAGATCATGGGGAGCATCCCTTTTCCATTGATGTTAAAGGGGGAGAGTTGCAGACAAAGGGAAAATTATTTCTATGCCCAATGGACTATGTGTTTTGTTGCAAGATTTCCATCAATGATAAAAGGGAGAGATTGTTGGAATTATTGTCATTGATGTCAAAGGATTAATGATTCCATTGATGTCATATTATGGCATTACAATTCACACAACATTTCCAAGATTTATTTATATATATAGGTTTATAAGTATATTAAAAAAGGGTGCATGTGAAAAAGTAAAAAGTGAAACGATGGTTTCAAACCCATGGATTTGGGGTATTTGACCATGGTATTTGGGGTATTTTCCCATAGTATTGGGAATTAATGATTTAATTAAGGGAAATTCCCCTTCATGAATGGTTATGAAAAGTATAAAAATAGAAAGCATAGTGTGTGTGTGTGTGTGTGTGTGTGTGTGTGAGAGAGAGAGAGAGAGAGAGAGAGAGAGAAGAGTGGATTAGCAAAGATTGAATTGTGAAATCAGTTTCACGTCATCTTGGAATTTTCGTGATAACTTATTTTCTGGGATGTTTCAAACCTTGAAACTTTGCAGAGATAGAGGAGAGATATTGGTGTATATGTGGTAAAAATTCCATATGTTGGTTCTCTATAATTGCATATATATTCCCTAGGGAATAAAATGCTCTTGAAATAATTTACAAACATTTCATCTTGGAACTTTTACTATAACTTATGGTATGGGATGTTGTAGAGCTTGAAGTTTAGCAGAGACAAGAGGAGAGATCTTGGTGTACATGTGGTACTTTCTATCTATGTGGTACAAATTTTATATTTTGGTTCATTGTACTTTCTAACATATGCTCTATGGAAGTTAGGGTTTCTAAATGGTCCTGTGATTAGTTTCAAACAAGTCATCTTGGCATTTTCACTATAAATTATTTTTTGGGACTCTTCAGATTGTGAAAGTTTCACAGAACAGAGGAAAGATATAGAAGTAACTCAGGTAACAATTTCATAATAATATTTACAAAATTGGATAGGTGGAATGTTGTACAATTTTATTCTTGAGAAGAATCCCAACACAAAAAGCTTTGAGAAGGTTACCATTTGGAAATTCAAATTTTGGTCACACCTGGTAAAGGCAGAGGAAACAAGTAGACCTGGTGAAGGAAAAAGTAGTGATACAACTCGATGAAGGTTGGTGTATCTTTCTAAGTTGGTTCTTAGCAGTGGGGATTGGTGTCCTTAGTAGATTTGTGTCTATGAATATTTGTAAGAGTATGTTGGTGTCGCTCAAATAAAGATATTGGTGTCTATTTTTAAGTTTGTGCTTAGTGGTAGGGATTGATGTCCAGTAATTTGGTGCCTACAAATATTTGTAATAGTAGGTTGGTCCCTACAAAGAATTATAAAGAGGAGTTTTGTGGTTTTTTCCAGAAAGGGTTTCCAAAAAAATCTTGTGTTCCATGTTTTGCGGTTAATAGGTATCATATGTGGTTGTTTTCTTATAGTTGATGAATGTCTGAAAAAAGTAAAAAAAAAAATCTTATAATGATTCACCACCCCCATCTCAGTATAAGTATGTGTTGAACAATAGTCATTCAAATTAGAAATAATGTTCACCATAAATCCTTACAAAATCTCCATGGTCTACAGAAATGATGGAAATAAAAGAATTCACCTTCAAAGGTAGGGATGGGGCTCCCATAGAATAGAAATATATGAAAACTTGGAAGAATACAAATGAATTTCATTCAAAAGTAGCCTTTCATGGCATGGTATATGAAACAAAAAGGCTACATGACTTAATACTAAGCACAGAAAAGTGAAGGGGAAAGTCTTGGAGGTTTGTAATAACATAATATAGAGGTATATTTTTGAGTTCTTAACCCTTTGAATATCCTTGAATTTGTTTTTCATAATGCTCTTTTCATTGTCCTAGTATTTTTTTTGAAAGTTTTGGTTTTTCCATTGGAACAATCCTTCATAATACATGTTATTTAATGTAATGGATTTTTCACTTATTTAATGTTCTATCAAAGTAATCAATAGTAATAGTGAACTTAGGAACTTGTTCCCTTATCTGGGGTACACTTTATATCTTCTTAAATTTCATTTTATAATTTTTTCACAAATAATTTTAATGCCACATGCCCTAAATAGACATCACTATATTTTAGTTTTTTGGGCTTGAAAATGGAAATATCATATCTGAAAACCATTTCTAAGTTTTCCTTCATGTCTTCATATCTCTAATAAGATATTTTTTTCACAATTTGGATGTTTGTAGCTAAATTTATGGCCTCTCAAAATCGATGTTCAACTTGACTTATGGTAGTGAGACATACCCAACTGTGTTTTGAATTTATGGGGAAAATATTGCAAGACCTAGATTCTAAAATGATAAACAATATATTATTAATCTAATTATATTTCCAGAGAGACCCACATGCATTAAAAGAGGTAAATGTGAAATATTATAAAGAGAAATGATTTCCCTTTATATTTGAGTGTGAAGTTAGAGATATCCATGGACCTTTGTATAGCTTGTACTTAGTGTAATGTTTAGTCACCCATTCATTTCCATTTTATGGTCAAGTGTCTTGTTAGGATATGTACTCATCAATTCCATATGCCATTTTAACACCTAGACACCACTATCTATACAATGTTTTTCATTTCCATTTCACAACCAAATCATCACTAGCCAAGTTTCGTGTTAGGATGGTTGTTAGGATAGGTATTTTTCAGTTCGATGGGCCATGCCATTTCATTTTCTAGTCACCACTATCTAGACCATGCTCACTAAGTGTCCTACTAGGATAGGTCTTCCCATTTCACCGCCTAGTCACCACTATCCAAACCATGATCACCAAGTGTTGGCACAAAAGTGATCAGACCAAGGTCCTTCTCAACTTACCAACAAAAGGTAACGAAGTAGTCTAGAGCGCTGGCATTTTCATATTCTTGGGAGGGAAGAAGTCTCACCCGAGGCACAACCAAGATGAGAAAGAGAGGGAAGGGTAAGGAGAATACTTAGACAAATCTATGAAGTATTCAAAATTCATATTAGTCTTGCACATAATACATTAAGCCTATAGTAGTTCTGAACATTTCCTAACTGAGAATAAAGAGAACAGAGTTGTGTTTCCATTCACAAGGAAGTAATTAAGAAAATCAGACAGAAAATATAATACATAGTAGTATTCAATACATTCGGAAGACTAACTACACAAGACATATTCAAAATTTGGGCCCACAATTGTATTAGCATATCAGATTCTTCTCACAACTTGAGACGCATATACAAGTAATCAAAAGATACTCTCCAACCAGTATGAGATAAGGTTATCTTAGTCCCTTGCTCTTTCCAACTCTACAATAATAAAAAAACTCAATTATATTGGCAGTCTAGTTCTTGCCCAGATCTCAAGATTCAACTAAGCTAACAACATGAATGCTAACAACAATGACTCTAGCGACAACAATGACAACCCCAAAAACAACCAACAAAACCAACAACAACCTCATTACAATATAATCGATCTCATATATATATATTCCGATCTAGGTTTGATGGTTGAGATCCTGAGAGTTCTCTCTTCTTCTTGATCTTGTTGCAATTTCTTTCTTCAAAACTGATGTTGCATTGTCCTTCCAACTACTTTTTGTTTCTTCCTTTAGTTCGTTGTCTGGATCCTCAACAACTTGTGAAACTTATGTTCACCAAAATGAAGCTGAAACATAACTTTTGCAACTTCTATTCATCAAAATGAAGGGCCCAATAGGATCCGACCACAATCCTTGACTCATCCCGAGTCAAATATTCGACTCTTCTGTGGTCTCTGGGTTAGCCTATTGTTTACCTTTATATTTTATCTCTAAGTTGATTCCACTTCCCTCTTGCGTGATTTCTTCTTTTTCCTCTTCAAATGAAGGGCCCAACTCTGGTACTAGTTCTAGGGATCTTTTCTTGACTTCTTGGAAGTTATCCACTTTATCCTGCCACTTCCTCGCAAGTAGTGAAGCTTCAACAACAAACAGTTGGGTGACATCTGTAATGCATTATTTTGTCTTGGAAGCAACTAGAGAGTTCCATTCCGAGTCATCCATGACATCCACTTGGTGCATCTGTAGGTAAGCTATCTAGACTACAGGTCAAAAATATCTTGGTTCTTTATTAACTACTATTTGAGCTTCAAACAATGAATTCAGATCATTGTCTGCCTGCTAGATCTTGTCTAATTTTTCTTTTTGTTCCAAGGGATCCAGGGTGTTTGATGCTTGGTTGTTCTTTGAAATGATTCCCATCCAATCGCTAACCTATTTGAATATTTTTGTGCATTCGGAAGTCCTTTTATGCAAGGTTACTCTTGCATTGTTTCCTTCCAAACCCACTTTTTCCAGTTTCTCTTGTAGCTTCCTGGGTTGTAGCTCGACTTCTCTCTTATTGTCCTGCAATTGTACTTCAAGATCTTCTACTCATTCTTCCAACTCATACTAGGATACCTGAATTAATTCGATCTAATCCGCAAGATCACTTGTTGTGTTGGATTCTGGCAACTGAGGCATTGTCTTTCTGATGGTTTTCCAAGCCTCTATTAGTTTTTCCTTCACCTTCTCAACTTTATTCTCTACCTGAATCTTTAAGTATTCCTCCTACATTCTCAGAGTATGTTCCAAGATTCCTTCTTTCTTACAAAAGTTGGCTTCTCATTCTTCTTGTTAGATCCTCTGCTCCAATTGCTCGGTTGAGGCTCTGATTAATCCCAGTAGTTGCAATGTTGTCAACTGAGCGACTTCACCATATGTAATAGCAAAATCCAAGGGTAATCGAACTTGTAGTGGAAATACACTAGCCATAGAATGTTCAAAGGGTGTATCCACTTCCTCTTCCCCTAGAGGTGGACCTTGCAATTTTTATGCAAGTCCAGTCTTCAAATTCATTGGGAGTAGAGGGAGAACCTATATATTTTCCAGGAAAAGTTGTAACAGTTCTACACATTGCTTCAGATTCTAGAGTATTGGCTCTAGTTGTTATTTTAGGGATGTTGTGCTCTGTCCGGGTTTTGTTGATTGATCCTACTGTGTTCTTGTCCTTAATGGTAGAGAAACTTATAGAATCACTTCTTATTATGGGGATCTCAACATCGACTGTTGTGATGGGGGCTTGTGATTCTGGGGTGATTGAGGAGATTTCTTATTGTTGGATTTATGTTGAAGGAAGAGTGACTGAAATAGGTACCGACGAAGTGACTGGTTGGCTCAAGGTTTCAGTAGTAAATGTAATGGGTTCTTCCACATTCTCAGAAGGGTCATGGATATCCAACTACATTGGCTCCGGTGATGTGGGTCAGGAGGGAACAATAGGCTCTTGTTGTGGTGATGGGGATTGTAGTGGTTATGGGGATTGTGGTGGTGATGGGGCTTGTGGTGGTGATGGGGATTGTTCATTAATGATGATTGAGAATGCGTGGGACTCCGTCTCTGGATCATCTATGATGTTGATCACAATTTGGGAATCTTGAGCGACTACTCTGGTACAAGGTATAGTCGCGGATATTGGTCGTGGGTTCAATATTTTGACAGGGGAAATACATGTTTGGCTTATTTTTAATTGAGACATCCACTATAAATGTAGTAGCTAGGATGCCATTGACATCCTTCTCTGATAGCACGACTTGTTCTAGGAGATGGGAAACATAAGAAATTTCCTCTCCATTCACTCCATAGGCTCCTAATCCTATTCTTCTTCTGATTCTAATGGCATTTGGACCTTCTGCTTCTTTTCTGTTGGGATGGAACTCGACCCCACTCCTTCTTCCTACCCATTTTTCTTCAGGAGATCTGGTGGCAAGAGGTAATGCATACCATACTTATGTGGGTTGCGCTTGATGCCAGTCCATGACATGCCATGTTTGTCAAATGCTTCCTCATCAACGTAGAAAGGTAACAACCTTGAGTCAAAGTCCTTAAGCCTCACATGCCTCATCCAGAAAAGGGTATTGTGGTGGTTCAGGCCAAAGGCGATGTTCCAGGTGTTGAGATTCAACAACTCCTGTGGTATGCACCACCATTAAGTTGCATCAATTAGTTGATTATACAACTTTGAAAAGGATGCATTGAAAGGAAGATTTTAAGGATGGAAATTTATTTTAAAATGTAGAAACCTTGGCGAATATTACTAATCCTTCATATTCCAACTATAATTGTTTGGCGATATTTTTGTAAAAATATTCAAATTTCTATAGATTTTATATAGTTTGTATAAATTTTTGGTGATTTTTAAGGTAAAATAATTTTATTTTATAGAGTTTGGGCGAATTATTTTTAGAATGGAGAATTGTTTTTTGGGAAAACCATGGAAAATTAGCCAATGAGCGAAATTTAGCCCCTAAAATCATCCTTTCTGCATTGTTGAACTCCGGGTTCTCCTGATCCGACCTTGCATGCCACAGGTCAAACATTTCTACAAGGCATCCTTTTTCTATTGGTTCCAACTGTCTTCCCATGGGTGGCTTCCATTTACACATTGCAAATGCTACTAGCAGGTATCCATATGTGAAATATTTGTTTTTCTTCTGAGATTCCTCACAAAAAAATAGGAGTTCCTCTAGTAGGTAGCTTCACCAGTTGAACACAACTCCATTTGCGCAGAAGTATGCTACTGAAAGAGCATCTAAGGTGCATTTTCCCTTATAGTAGGAGCGCATGACCTTACTCTCAATGACATAGTAGGTTGTCTAGACTATTTCTAGAATGATCGGGTCAATATTCGTCGTGTGCCCTACTCTTTGAGTGTGGAATTTAACGTACATGATGACTTCTCCCTTCCTCTTCTCATTCTTGCTCGGGCCTTGAAATAATTTGGACACATCCTCACCCTCGAGGGATAATCTAGTGAGATGGTGGATGTTGTCTGCATGAATCAGATATATTTGGTTGAGCCATAGGCTCCTGTCATGCATTCGAATGATCAAAAATTTTGTGCACTGGGCAACCTCACCAGTTCTCCCAAAGAGCGGTAAATCCTCGAGGTTCATAATTTTGGAATTGAACAAGTTGATGAATTCTAATTTGGGGACAAATTACATGCCTCCCATTTCATCTGGAGCCAAGTCCCAAAACGCGCTAATGTTCATTTATGGAAACAAAAATTGGTCCATCGAGTCAAGGTCCAGGAGTTTTACTTGCTTAGTTTCCCCCTTGACATCACCTATGATTTCGATCATGGGATCATACGACTCATCTGGAATTGCTTCTTTGGGAGCCAAACTCCGACCTCCTATTTCTCTTGGCATGTTGGCTTTGAAGTGCTGGTAAACTCGGTGAGTTGGGGTCAGTTTTACGATTGGGGAGAGAAAAACATCTCAGAGTATGATCGGGTGCAGATAATTAGAAACCAAAGGGTAGCTAACAACAAACAGTGAGTCTCACTCCTTGAGTTCACGGGGTCTTATAATTGGATAACTGGAAAACTTTGTAGTTGTGCATAAAGACACTCATCATTAGGTCATAAACAAAATATTAGGATTAGGTGTCTGACGAAACTGATAATGGGGTAAGATCTATAAGGTCATCCTTGATTTTAATGAATGAATTGACAAGGATGTGGTCAACCTGAGGGGCTTACCATTTTAAAGGTTGAGAATCAGGGCAGGGATATCGATGGCATCTACGCGTATCGTTCCTTTATGGCTTAATGGAAAGTTCTGATGGGTTAAGGTAGCTACCATAAAGGGTATACTAAACGGGATGCATATGTCACATGGGATGTGATACAGTTCTATTTCTCTCTCCCTCTGACCATAATGGGGGTCCCCATAATATTAATGACTTCATTTAATGTAATGGTGGTTCTTCCGAACCTGAGCAGCCAAATAATCATTTCTACACAAAAGCAACACTTATACTAAAAAAGGAACATATATCGTGGCGTAATTATGCACACTCCGATGATGTTAACTGAATTAAAGAAATTACATAAAATTAAAATATAAGTACTATACATGCTCATTTGGACTGGAGAAACTGTCTTTTGTCTCAATCATGAGAAATTTTGGGTTTCATTCAGGCACCATGTTGGACACACCTACCACACTTAGAGAGGGGGGTGAATGAGTGTGGGGATATTTTCCCCAAAGCTTCCCTCTTTCACAAAACTCATTAGTTAGAATTCAACATTTACTCATTACTCATTGTTGTCATTTATAACCAGTTAGATGTGAACACATATCAAAAACATATATCATCAATATATCATCAATAATTCATCACCACAAGGAACAAAAAGAACACAAGATGTATGTACAATTTTCTTTTTATTACAGACTACAATCCTTGGGGTTTTTCAACAACAACTGAATAGAGTACAAATATACAAGAGAACCATCTCTATAATGCAAGACTCATCTTACATCCTCAGCACCAACTGATATGAGGCAAAAATCCTCAACAAATATGAATCTGTAACAGGTACACGACCTGTCAGTAGTGCATCCCACGTGTGTACGTGCCCTGGATCACTACAGTCCGCGTATGTACGCGACTAGTGTATACAATAGCCTGCGTATACCATCTGAGCTATTAGGTTTTATCCTTCAAGATTAACTCAGATCCTCTACAACCACTTTATCATTTTCTTTTGTCTCTCACTGTCCAAACTGACCACCATCTAGTCACAACACATCCAATCTCTCCAATATCTTACTCATGCTCCACAACCAATCAATATGAATGCTAACTCAATCATATATAAGAAACTAGTATACCATAGTAATAATATCACAACTGAATCACAAGAGTACTTCTCACTCCATCAACCAACATAAACCACATCACAACAACCATACAAAGAATTCCCTAAGAATTCACAACACAACAAGCAATACTATCCATCAAGATAATAATGTAACCATACCAGTGTCTTAGTGATAGATCTGAACCCATAGAATGAAGATCTAGAACTTGCTTCAGAATTCAACATCTTGTCATCAACTCAACCACAAATTTCCATGATTTTATCCACTCTATGCTCCCTGTACACAAACATCTCGCGTACTGTACGCACCTTGTACACAGACAACTCATGTACACGCACCCTATACACAGACAACCCACATACGCACCAGAAAATAGGATTTTTCTATAATTTCAAGAATTTCTCTGTCATGATCTCAGACTTTCCAAAACTTCAATGCATCCATGAGATCCTCCTGATCTCATCTCTCTCAAAATATATCTTCAATCATTCTCAAGATATCCACACCAAAAATGCTCTCACAAGAAGCTCTCACAAGAAGCTCTCCATTGATCCACAAAAAGGATGTATTACAAGATACCATTGCTATCTTATTTATACTTTCATCCTCTAGGTCACTTAACCCATTTCTAGGTCACTTAACCTATTTTCCTTATTTTTAGGGTTAACCACTTTCCATAAATAGAAAGTTCTCCAATATTTTATCATTTAAATATTCCTTCTTGATTTTGTCATCTCACTTTATCATTTAAATAATCTTTCTTGATTTTGTCACTTCTCTTTATTATTTAAATAATCCACCTTGACTTTGTCACTTTACTTTATAATTTAAATAATGATTTTTTCTTTTCAAGCACTTTCACTTCTTTTACCTTGTGGGCTTCACGCCAACATGTGAGGGTCCTCCAACTTCATAAAGCCATAAATATCAAATCGTGAGGAGTTATATGACATTCCACATACCACAGGAAATGGTATGAAAATAACTATCCATCTAGGATAGTTTCACAAACAACTTCATTGATCTTCATCTCATTATTACACATACAAGCATGGGTCCTCCAACCATTCTTCTAGGATAACTCAATTCGCAAAGCGTCTTCCCGTGAGGGCTTTCACCATAAGGGGACCACTTTGGATTTCGTACATTTGTGCACTTTCTCAACCATGATAATAAAATAATGATTCATCTATACATTTTTCCAACAATGCATCATATACCAATGAAACCACATTGATCCATCTTCATCATGTATCAATGACAACTCACTGATCCATATTCATTTATGCATTCTCATCAAGGAAAATACATATTACATTACACCCATCATGAATCAATCAATCTTTTGACATTAATCAATCACTTGACATCAATCAATCAAATCATTGGCATCAATGACAACATGATCCAACAATCTCCCGCTTTGGCATTGATGGAAATACCAACATTGATGTCAACACCAATTACCAATTATTGATGTCAACATGTAGATAAGGCATGCTATAAATCAATAGTCAATGTAAATATCTCTCCCCATCAATAAACATCAATCACATCAATGTTATTAACTCTCCCCCTTTGACATCAATGGAAAAAGTCCATTCTCCACTTGGGGTTGCTCCCCTTGTCTGAGTGCCTTTGATCTTCCTATGAATAATCTCTCCCTTTTTGAACAAGGGATATCACTCTCATGTAATGTTGAATATACATCAAACATCCTCCCCCTGTGACCATTTCTCCCCCTGGAATTATGCCTCTGTTCTCTTTGTTCAAATATAGGGCTCTTTTCTAGGTATGCATCTGATAACTATCTCCTCCTAGAATCATGGGAAGAAGAATGACTCCCCCTATGGGTATGTCTTCCCTATATTTTATGCAAGATGAACATTGTTCTACCATATAACAATCCTTGGACTTGTTCATGCATCAAACTCATGCCATACCAAGCATCATGAAACAAAAGATATGTCAACAATGAAATAAAGAATCATGAGAAAAATATCAACCAAGTACATCCAGTACAAAATGTGTGTTCATCATGCACAACACCTATGTACATCAACCATGTTCATCCACCAATATTCCAAACAATGTGTCATATCACTCATGATATGTATCCATCATGAACCAAGTACCATAACCATGTATTAAACAAATACCAATTTTTGTACTAATCAAGTAATACCAATGGTGTACTATCATGCAGTAACTATAGATCATCAATGATGTACAACATGATAAATTTTTCAACCACATGTCCCAATGTGTAGCCCATCCATATGTTGCATGCATCAAGCTTTCCAATAAGTAAGCTTCCAATACATCATCAAGATATATCACATAACCAAGGTGTCATAACTTCACTGTCATAACCAGCATTATTCCTCAATAGAAAATGAATCAATCCAAACTCATGGGTTAGTGCCATGCACCCAATATTTTATTTTACATAATCCAATAGATGAACATTTAAACTTGTAGAAAAATAGTGTCATAACCTACAACAAACAATGTCATACCCCGCAACAAAGTGTTATACCATCACATAAAGATGCAACCCATGTGCATTGCTTTTTTCCTAAGGCTTTTCCACATATACGTGGCCTGCTACATAGAAAGATTGTGTATTTACGTGACCTATTAAAGGTCAGCCTACATATGTATGCAACTGATACCATTTTCCCCCACGTATGCCTCAGTAGATGACGCTTTTGAACTTCCCTTCAGTCTTTCATTTTGTTCTGGCTGTTATGTCTTCTTCACCCACTTCTGTAGACGTTCTTACTCCTCATAACTTGAGCTCTGAGCATCCATCTTCTCAAATATGGCTCCCTTCCTTACTTAATTCCTTCTTCTAGCCATGCTATGTGAATTCCTTACCATGGACTTTCTTCTTGTGTTCCAACACTCCTAGGATTTGTGGCCAAACCCACTATAGCTATAGCATCTAATGGTGTTACAGTGAACAGCAATGTGTCCCACTTGATCACATCTCCAATACCTCATGGTGTTATAAAATCTTCCATTATATCTCATTTCATAAGATCTACATTCAAAATATTTGTGACCATATCCATTACATGAATAACAATGCCCATGAAAAATATTTTCATACCTTTGCTTTGGTGTCCCAAGAATAACTTCTTGATGTCTTCCTTGCTTTTTTATTTTGAAATTTTCTTTGCCTTGTGTAGATGGTTGTTTTGCAACATTGTCTTCCTTCTTTGATGGACTTACCTCATGCTTATTTGAGGTTCTTTCTTCGGCATGTCTAGCTTCTTCTTTGTATCCAAGTTTTGATTTATCACATGGTGATCTTTGACTTTCCAAGATCTCATCCAAGATTCATGAGCTATTCAAGAATTTGTTTGAATTTTCTACCTTCTTTCTAAGGTCAACAATTTCAGCTTCTTACTTACAACATGACTTTTCCTTTTCATTTATTTGATTCTTCAATAGTTCCTCTATTCTTTTGGCTTCTTCAATTTGGGTCTTGAGATGGAAAATGGTTTCAAAAATTTTGCTAATCTCATCATCTACATTTATGTCTTCTTTTGCATTCTTTAGTCATGTGATCTATTCCTCCTTTTCTTCTAATTGAGTCTTATTTCTCTCTTCTTGTTCCTTGAGCATTTCCTTTAATTTCAAGATGTGCCTTAGACTCCTCCTAAGAAACTTCTTAGTGTTATCCGAAGGATAGTTATAGTCTATATAATAATGATCACTTCTATATCTATATAAACCCTCTTCAAATTCCTTTGGAAGTTTTAATAGATTTTCTTCTATCCTTTTCATGGGATAATTATCATCAAACTTTACACAAACTATTTCTAGATCTTCTTCTTCACTTGTAGAGAAAAATTCATCATCATCATCATTGCAATCAAGGGTTTTTTAGGGTTCTTTACCTTCATTTGAAATATCTTCATGATCTTCCTTTTTGACAACATCAACACATAATTATTTTCCTTCATTTGAAATGTATTCAAGATCTTCCTTTATGCTATCATCACTTGATTCTTTATCTTCACTTGAAATGTTTTCAAGATCACATTTAGAAATAATACAATCAAGGGTTTTTGGAGATTCTTTAACTTTAATGATCTTGATTGAGTGATCTTCAATATCTTCCTTCTCCTTCTTGCTTTGATATGTCTCCTCTAGCTTTAGCCATATATCCTTGGCAGAAGTGCATTTCCAAATAGTTGCTCCCATTTCCTTCAAATGTACTCTCATCTCTATTATCAAAGTAGAATAGTTTTCCTCATCAACAATTGGAAATTCATCATCCATTTCTGTGTCTATGGATCTCCTTCAAGCTTGTTAAGGCTTGTAGTGAAGGCCTGCTCTGATACCAATTTTTGGACACACCTACTGCACTTAGAGGGGGGGTGAAGGAGTGTGGGGATATTTTTCCAAAAACTTCCCTCTTTCACAAAACTCATTAGTTAGTATTCAACATTTACTCATTACTCATTGTTTTAATTTATAACCAGTTAGATGTGAACACATATCAAAAACATATATCAGAAATATATCATCAATAAGTCATCACCACAAGGAACACAAATAACACAAGATGTATGTACAATTTTCTTTTTATTACGGACTACAATCCTTGGGGTTTTTCAGCAACAACTGAATAAAGTACAACTCTACAAAAGAACCAACTCTATAATGCAAGACTCGGCTTACATCCTTAGCACCAACTAAGATGAGGCAACAATACTCAACAAATATCAATCTGCAATAGGTACGTGACCTGTCAATAGTGCAACTTGTGTGTGTACATGCCCTGGCTCACTACAACCCACGTATGTACGCGACCAGTGTATGCAATAGCCTGTGTATACCTTCTGAGCTATTAGGG
This sequence comes from Picea engelmannii, assembly GCA_009831015.1. Taxonomy (NCBI): domain Eukaryota; kingdom Viridiplantae; phylum Streptophyta; class Pinopsida; order Pinales; family Pinaceae; genus Picea; species Picea engelmannii. Next base: position 337,883 of record ML808814.1, read on the forward strand.
TTTATCCTTCAAGATTAACTCAGATCCTCTGCAACCAATTTATCATTCTCTTTTGTCTCTCACTGTACAAACTGACCACCATCTAGTCACAACACATCCAAGCTCTCCAATAGCTTACTCATGCTCCACAACCAATCAATATGAATGCTAACTCAATCATATATAAGCAACTAGTATACCATAGAAACCATGTCACAACTGAATCAAAAGAGTACTGCTCACTCCATCAACTAACATAAACCACATCACAAAAACCATACCAAGAATTCCCTATGCATTCACAACACAACAAGAAATACTATCTATCAAGACAATAATGTAACCATACTAGTGTCTCAGTGACAGATCTGAGCCCATAGAATGTAGTTCTGGAACCTGCTTCAGGCTTGAACAGCTTGTCATCAGCTCAACCAAAAATATCCATGATTTTATCCACTATACGCTCCCTGTACACAGACAACCCGCATACTGTATGCACCTTGTACATAGACATCTCACGTATACGCACCCTATACACAGACAACCCGCATACGCCCCAGAAAATAGGTTTTTTCTATAATTCCAAGAATTTCTCCATCATGATCTCAGACTTTCAAAACTTCAATGCGTCCATGAGATCCTCCCGATCTCCTCTCTCTCAGAATAGATCTTCAATCATGCTCAAGATATCCACACCAAAAATACTCTCACAAGAAGCTCTCCATTGATCCACAAAAAGGATGTATTACAAGAGACCATTGTTATCTTATTTATACTTTCATCCTCTAGGTCACTTAACCCATTTCTAGGTCACTTAACCTATTTTCCTTATTTTTAGGGTTAACCACTTTCCATAAACAGAAAGTTCTCCAATATTTTATCATTTAATTATTCCTTCTTGATTTTGTCATCTCACTTTATCATTTAAATAATCTTTCTTGATTTTGTCACTTCCCTTTATTATTTAAATAATCCACCTTGACTTTGTCACTTTACTTTATCATTTAAATAATGATTTCTTCTTTTCAAACACTTGGACTTCATTGACCTTGTGGGCTTCAAGCCAACATGTGAGGGTCCTCCAACTTCGTAAGGCCATAACTCTCAAATTGTGAGAAGTTATGTGATGTTCCACATACCACCGTAAATGGTATGACAAACACTATCCATGTAGGATAGTTTCACCAACAACTTCATTGATATTCATCTCATTATTCCACATACAAAAATGGGTCCTTGTTGGAAGCCCTACATGTTTTTGATAGTTTGAACGACAAATGACACTTCCTGTATTTGCTTTCACCTCATCCTGTAAATATTACTATTTGGGGGTGATTATTGGGATTATAAAAAGATGTTTGATTATTCTTGTTTTATTTTTTATCTTGCGTTTTCATTCTTGATTCATGACTGAAAGCATGAATCAAGCATGGAAACTTAATTTCGTATTATATCCCTATTCAAAGACTGGTTTTTAAAGGTTCATTGTGCTTACATCTACTTCATATTTCTTACTTGAATGATTTTCATTTTGATTTGATCTAATATCAATATATTACCCATGTTGATTTGCATTTGGATTGTAAGCTTATTTATTTGAATCCTTTGTAAATCAACTATAATGAAAAATATTGATTCACATTTGGATTGTAAAAACATATCCATTCCAACCCTTTGCAAATCGACTATATCCATTACATGACGTGGGAATTAAATGCAACAAAATTGTATCCTGTACTTCATTTTGGTTGGAAGAATGAATTGGCAGGCTTCTCATTACGAGTTAAGGGTTTGTGTAGTGTTATGTATTCAAAGATTTCATTATCTGAAGTGTTCAAAATCCATAACTGAGACCTTCATGTGTATGATGTGATCGTGCAGGTGTTCTGCTTGTTTTGTTTCCATGGTATCTGCTCAAACTTGTCCCTGTTACTTATGACATCTAAACCTACAACTAGCTTGGGTCGCCCCTGCCACAGTTTAGTCATACTCTCAATGGCTCCTGTTTTCCAAATAGATCTGAATGACTCTCAAGCATTGTTGTCTCATGATGATGTGGTCGAGGATTTGAAAGGCCAGGGTTGGGATATTTTCATTAACAATTTCAAAGGGTATAACCTTCACGTGGCCAAAGAATTCACCCAAACGTTTGATGGATACAGAGCGAAGGTTGGTGATATTCAGTTGGAGGTGACTGAAGAGTTTTTGAGTGAAGCAATGGGGCTTCCTCTCTTCAGTCATAAGTTGTTTAAGAACTCAAATATTGACGAAGTGCCCTGGAGTCTTTTCATGACTTCCAGAAAGATTGATTGTTGTGAGAAAGGTATTATTGTTTCCTTTCTTAAGCTTAGGTGGCATGGTTTGTTATCAGTTCTTAAACAATTTATTACCTGTGAGGGCCATTATGGCCTAGTTTTTCTTTACCATGTGCGATTGCGTATGCACTTTATACGCTTCCATTTGGATGTTCCGTTTTATTTTCTAAGAAGTCTGTACAAAATGTTGAAATGATACAAGAAGCAGAGCCTTGACTCTAGCCTCTTTCACCATGGTTTAATTAAAATGCTGTTGGTTCATCATTTGAAAACCCTGGGTGATGATTGGAATGGGTTCTTAGATCGAAACGATTTTGTTACAAACTTTCCTATAGAAACCCCTATGTTGGATAAGCCTTTGTTGGAGAAAATTTTTGATTTTTCAAGTGACAAGCCAGATCCTTTGAAGAAAAACCCTTGTCACGAGGTAGTACCCGATTAGTTTTTACCTGGGCAACAAAATGTTGGATCCAATTCAAATGAAATCACTGAGCATGAATTAGTTGTTGACCTTAAAGCCACTATAAAATCCGACAGTAAAGACCCTCACAAACCATCAAAACATAAGCAAGTAGTGTTAGAGTTCCGAAATAAAAGGGTTGGTCGGCTCATTTCAAGAAGTCCGTGTAATTGATTTAAGCCTCATTTGAGCTCGATCAATACGATCGAGATCAATGAGGATTTAGATCCTGAAATTGAGGATTTTCTCGCAGAAGAAGGACCAAATTGTCATAAGTCGGACCATAATCAACCATACGACTATGTTAACAATCTCCCACCATGTCTCGAGGATAGCAAGTGGTTTAATGGTATTAAGCTCAGTCAAGGGATGGAAACAGGTAGTGTTGATGTTCTTGCACCCAATTATACACTCCCTCGACAGATCGACCTTGCTATGCATTGTGAGGTCTTCTTGCATTGGATTGGGAAGTACTATATTGATATGCCCATTCTCCAAGAAAGAATCAAAGCACTCATAGCTCACAATGAATCGTTGACAAAAGAAAACCGTGACCTCAAGGAAAATGAACAAAGACAAGCCAAGCATCTAAAGAAGACAGGTAACATCATAATAAAGAATGCAGACAGTGTAAAGGTCGTAATCAATTCTGAGTTATCTTGATCCATATTAGTCATTGGTTTAAATAGTATAATGGTTTTTTCCCTTTTATTACAGTCATGTTATTTTTTTTAAATCAAATTGGTTCAGCTTGGATCTCTTTTACCAATATAAGACTAGCTACAGAATCATGAGATTATGTAGCCAAGTCATTTTCATATAAAATTTAGTAATTATTTGTTAATAAAATATCTAACTTGTTCCCATTTCTCTTTTCAGGATATGGTATATCTGATGCTGATCTTATGGGATGGAACATGTTCGATCTAGTTGATTAGTTTCTCCTTTGGTTTATTTTGTAAATAGTTAAAAACTTTCATAAATTTTGAAGATATAGTTTGATAATGAGTGGCTCTAGCCCCTCTATATTTGTAATGTTTTGATCTTATGGGATTTGATCCTATATTAGAAGATAGGGAGTTTAGATTTCAAAAAACTCTTTAAATACTCTCTATTTTGTAAATGAAAGACATCTTGGTCTGGAACTAATTATGAATGAATTGTTTTCAAGACTTATGGAACAACGTACAACTTTCGGCTTTAGTCCACTGCAGATTGTTAGGACCACAGATTGTACCCTTTTTGCCCATACTTTTTGCTATTATTTTATCCTTCATCACCTACATTTTGACTTATACTATCATTTCATCTGATCATTCCAAGGTATACAACGTCCTTTCTCATTACTTTATGCTTAATCCGTTTTGCATAATACTTTACATTACTTTTGA
>ML808815.1:0-12073 GCA_009831015.1 Picea engelmannii
TGTCTTACCTACACCATACCAAACATTAAGTTGTCAATTTTTTATATTTTGGCTACTCCTTTCGATTATGATATGTTTATTTGCAGTGACCTACATCTTTATAATAAGGTCAACATATTTATAATAAGGTGATCATATGTGTACATGATAAACATCATGAAGACATAGATAACATCTTTATAATAAGGTCATATGTGTACAAATGTTTTCTTTATATAATAACGGCATATATACCTAACATAAGTTTAGGGTTAGTGTTTATGTATCATATTAGTCCCTGCTTCAATCAAGATTTGTTGGTGTTTTTTTGTCAGGTCTTAAAAATTAAAAGAGAGAATAAAATGACAATCAATTACTATCATTTCACCAATCAGGGTTGAGTTTCAAGAGCACTTCCATATCTTTATCAATGAAAAGAGAGAGAGATTATAGCTACAATTGAAGGGAAAAGGGTATGTTGATTCCATACACCTAGAATATTATGGAATCCACATACCCTTTTCCATAGAATATACTAACTAGATCCAAAAACCAAAGACATGAAATATGGTACTACACATATTATAATATATTATCAAGGAAAAAACAAGCTAAATGAAATTTGGACATTTGAAAACAAATTTACAAGTTAAATGAGTACATCAATAAAAAATAACATACTAACCTTGCAAGTTCAAAATCTGAGCCATGTAGATCGAGAATTGGATTTGTTCAACCAGTGGGTGACAGAAAAAACAAATAGCTCAAACAAAAGCCAAGAACAGTGTCGCAACTATAGCAATTGTATCGCAAAGTCTCTTAAAGTCATGTATATATAGATAAAATAGTCAACTAGCCGTTAACACTGACCAATGAAATAGGAAAAAATTGCATCGCTATTGCCACGAAAGTTAGTCTCTATAGCGACAAAAATCCCGACTAGATTTAAATAATATTTTTGTCAATATTGCAATGAACTTTCGTGGCAATATTGAGGAAAATCCCGCCCTGTTTAAAAAAAAATATGAAACTAGTTGAAGAGTGGAAAATTTTCATGGAATAATCTGCCCATATGTAGTAGTGTCCAAATCATTCATAAAGGAAAACGAATGGCCAAGAGAAGCAGTTACCTAGACCTCTGACCGATAATCCCTTCCAGTGTCGCCCAGAGAGTACATATTCTACCTCAGGTACCGCGATACACCCCTCACAGTCACCCGTGTGTCAAACTATATAATGGAAACTAGGCCACCAAATTGTAATCAACAACCAAGGGGGTACAGTAGACAACCAAGAAAGTGTATGGGAACAGTAACTAAGCCCAGAGATCCTCTTGAGGCCTAGAGCACAATAGGGGCATAATCACTCTTATAGTACTTTGGATGGATCAAAGTGTCTCAGAGGTTTGATACAAGTCGAGATAGTAACGCTAGAGGATTCACCCCCAATACACACTCTCCCAAACACTTTTTTAGGATTAGGATTGGATATCTCCATCATCTTCCTCTATGTGGCCTTGTGTTTGACTTCTGTGTGAGAGGAACTTCCTAGATTGAGTAATTACAAGGTGAGTTTTTCACACCCTAGCACAAATAACTTAGTTAAGTTTTGGTTGGCCTTCGAGAGTTTACTTCTCCACACCTAATCCAAGGCCCTAGCCTAAGATATTGGTGAACCCTAGAAAAAGTGTTACTAATATATTTTAGATTAGCAATTTTGTTTTAGGGGTTTTTATTACTCAAGGAACGAAAGTGCAACTTATATTGTTTGAGACTCTTGCAAAAAATGAAACTAATTAGAACACTTGAACATAATATTTTATACTAATTCTACAAATGGAAAAGAGCTTCAAGCAAAAATCATGAATAATCCTTGAAACCTAAAAATGCAATCTTTTCTCATTTTGATGGAAAATGCATAATTCAACTTTCGAGTGAAACAAAAGAGCAAATGAAAGGATTTTCTTTCTTATTTTTTCTTTTGAAATGATTTCAAGATGAGAAGGAAACACAACACTATGCTAATTTATTTTTCTTTTTCAATTAACAATGAAAAACAAATGCAAAGAAAGAAAGAGACCTAAAAAACTAGGTTTTTTTATTTTCTTCCAATCAAAGAAGAACTAACAAAAGATGCTAAATGAAACTGCATAATACAACTCATTTTTATTAAAAATTCAAGTTAAAAATAAGCCAAAAGATCTAGGAAACACAGAGAGACAAGAGGATTTATTTTTTTATTTCATAAACAATGTGAGCCTACAAATTGTCTCAACCCCAAACAACAGAGGATTATGGAACTCAGGAAGACCTGGGGACCACAAATTTCCTGTAGGAAAGGAAAAAAAATTGAAAAAATTCTTGAAAACAATAGAGACACATGTTGTGCACGACTAACCTGCGTATGTACGTGGGTTGTATATAATGTAGACCGTGTATGTACATGTGTTTTATAGAGAATAGGGTGCGTACACCTCTGTAAATTTTCAAAAAAAAGAAAAAATTTGGATAGACAACTTGGGAAATGGAAGCAAGTAGGCACCTAGAAGATGACCAGAGACCCAACTCGACTCAAAACACTCAGAAAAATCATAAAGAAACTTAAAATGAAATCTAACCAAGATCTCCCACTAAGACCCTAGAGAGACTCCCCAATGGAGTTGGCAATTCTATTAGCAGGGAAAATACCCTATTACTATACCAGGTCGAAGTATAGGTAGATCATTGATCTCCCTTAAAAGACAATTCTATTTCTAAACTACCCCAAACAATCTGAACTTAAAATAAAAGAGAAGAAAAAGATGGTGTACCTTAGGTCCTTTCGGTTGGAGTAGAACTCCTTGTCCTTTGTAGTTTCTTGGATTGCTAGTCTCCTCCCAAATCTGAACTATAAACAATTTAGACAACCAAGCTATAAGATATTCTATCTCTACTTTTCAATGCTAGGGTTCAAATATAAATGTAAATGCATTAATCAATTAAGCACAAAAACACAATATTTGGGACATAAAATAACTATTTTATTCAGATGTGAAGATTACAAAAGTTACAACCTTCTTATCACAAAACGCTTCGCGAACCTGGTCCAGGCTCTACTTACTGATTATCGAACCGCATCATTCCATACTCACCTCTCACAGTCAACTAATCTCTTTTGGAAAAAGGAAAGTATTTCATAAAGAGAAGGGGCTAGAGAGGGAATGTTGAGGCCAAATCTCAGAAAGGGATGCAAAACTTGGGCTAGAGGGGAAAGGGGTTTTGGTAGAGCTTCTCTATTCTAATGTTTGATGTTGGAATGAGACCCCAAGAACTCTTTTTATATGAAAAAAATATGGTTATTCAGTTTGGGGATGGGTTACAATGGGTAAAATGGTTAAGAAACCTCCAATAGCTTGTTAACTCCTTTGAATTCCTTCCAGCTTTCTATTTTTTGAAACTTTTGGAGGTAAACGCAGGTTGTTTATCATGCAGCTCACGTATGTACATGGGGTTTCTAGTATGCAGATAGCATATGTACGTGGGAAGTAGTGCAACAAGGCACGCACATTCTCCCAAAAATAGCTTTTTAAGAGAGAGTATCAACAAAAATTTTGTAAAATTGTGCAAGTAGAAAGGCCAATGCCATGTATGCATAGGTAGGGAATTTTTTGGTTATAACATTTTGCAAGTTGGATGGCTCAAAAAAATATCTACTCTGATGTGGAGTAATATTCCTCTTCATCATTTTCCTTTTCATCATCTTCTTGAAATATGACATATTTCTCTTTTTCTGTCGATTCATCATGATTTTGCATTGCTGCAAATCTTGTGAGTATGATATATGGGTGCTCTTCATTCATTTGTTCTTCTTTTACATGTTCTTTTTTTATTTTCCAAATCTTCTTATGGATGATATCATTTCTCTCTTTCATAAAGGTATCCATCATCCTTCTACAATCGTGAGCTATATGTCCATGGTTGTGGAATTGTAGCATTCTACTTCATTTCTCAATGAACCAAAATTGTTTTGGTTTTTGTTGTATGATTCATAAAATTTTATGGGATAACTATTCTTTAAGTAACCCACATAGTTGCTTCAGTTCTTGGCATAGGATTTATAGTTTACAACTTTATGTCCAAAATTAACACAATTAAAACAATGAACATTAAATAACCTTTGATACGTGGGAGTAGATTATGTTCTCTGTGATGCACTTCTTCTGTATTTGTCTTATTGAGTCTTATTTATTTCTGGAATGTTCTTCTTTGGGGGCTTGTATTTTTCATTCTTTATAGAATATCTGACAATCTCTGCATACATTCTTTGTTTTGCTTCATGTTTGGTTTTCTTGGATCTTAATCCTTTTTCATTATGTACTTGACTGTATCCAAGTACATATATGTCATTTTATGCTATTTGAATACTGATTATCTGTTCCAATATTCTAGTGCTCTTCTGTTGCATATCTTTCTTCTAAATATATTTCCTTAAAAAGTCTATTTCTGATTCCAAGCTTCCAATCGTTTTATCCTTTTCTTCTAACTGACTTCTAAGTACTTCCTCGATTATTTTGTTTCCTTCTATTTTAATTTTTAGACTCGTGATCATTTTCTCAATTTCTTCAAAGTTGGAATTCTGACATCCCTCTTTCATTTTTAACTCAACCTTGAATGAATTGTTTTTATTTCTTTCTTTCCTAAGTTCTTCTAATGCACTAATTAGCTCTACTCTGAGATCGAGTTTTCCTTCTTCTTTGAAATCATATTCTACTACCATGAAGAGTACTAGTTTTGAATCACTGTCACTATCATTATCCTCCTCGTCTGATGAACAATTGTCCTCCTCTGAGTAGAAAAATTTCTTGAAGAATTACCTTTTGTTTATTCTCTTGTTTCCCTTTTGATATTTCTTTTCCATTTTAGAATATTCTTCTTCATCACTTTCTTTATTCTTATGACGAAATTTAGAATCAAAATGACCAATACCATCGCAATTAAAACATTTCAATGGAAGAATACCTTTATACTTGTTGGTTCCTTTCTTTAATTTTCTTACGAAGTTAGCCATATCTTCATCTTCATCTGAATCATCACTACAACTGCAACTTGGTTTTGAATTTTGCTTGTTCTTTTTCTTTATCTTCTTGGATTCCTTGAAGGATTCTTCCTTCATGAGTGGGTTCTCCTATTCTATTCTCATTTCATAGGATGTAAATATTCCATGTAGCTTGTCCATGCTCAATGTACTGATTTCTTCTCTTTCTTATATGGATGATATTTTAGGATCAAATCTCATAGGAAGAGACCTCAATACATTTTGAATAACCACTGAGTCATCAAATTCTACTCCAAATCCCTTAATAGTGTTAACTATTTCGTCAACTCGCAGAAGGTAGGATGCAATGTATTCATCTTCCTTCATCTTCAACTCTTCAAACTTAGCTATGAAAATTTGAATCTTAGTTCTGTTAACCTTCACATATCCTTCATAACCCTTTTGGAGTTTATCCTAAAGATCCTTTGTACTGTCACAATGCATAAATTTGACAAAAACTAAATCAACTAAATTTCTCAGAATAGTACCTTTAGCCTTTGTGTTGTTTTTGCTAAGTTTCTTTCCATCTATGTCGATTGGGGGAGTGGCTGGTGTTGTATACCCATCTAATACCAATTTCCAAACATCAAATCCATGTACCTAAAAACGTTTTTCATCATTTTATTCCAGAAGGTAGAGATATGACCGTCAAACATTGGTTCTCTAATATTAGCATATTCCATGATCTCCTTCTAGTGGTTAGAATGCTTCCTAAAGGACCTACTCTGATACCAATTGTTGGAATACTGAGGGGGGGCGGGGGGTGAATCAATATGAGAACAATTATTACTTTTAATCACAATATAAAACCTCCAATAAATATCATGAGCATTCAATATATCATCAACACCATAATGCAATGCATAAACATCAAATAAACCTAGTACACCATAATTTTATGTGGAAAACCATTGCGGGAAAAAACCACATAATTTTTTTCTTATTTATCAAAGAGTACATTCATTGGAAGCACCAAATTCCTATTTCTCCAGCTACAATTGGAAGTAGGATCCAACCCCCTATTTAAAATATGCAACTTGAAGGAAGCTCCAACTCCCTAATTTACCCAGCTCCAACTGGAAGGAGGCTACAACCCCATTTCCTTGCTCCTTCCAACTGCCTTGAAATATAAATGTATACCAATCTATCACTACCTCTGTCACTGATAACCTATTTTTTTTTCGTTTCTTATATTTATGTTGTTTCTACTGATATCAATATCCCATCAAGACTGCAAACAAACATACCTCATACCAAGATTCACAAGGGAGTTCTCCAAATCAAATGCTTATGAATCACTAATACATACTTGTTCCTAAATATGTCAAAATATTCACCCTAACATACACACGAATACATACCTTCAATCCTGTAGCTATCCTGAGTTTTAGATTCCTGATCTTCACAATTTTTTCTCACAGGTTCGTGACCCTATATATTGTTTGTTCGCGGGTATCTTCTCTTTTCCTCATTTTAACCCATGGATGTGCATGCTTTTTCTCTTGAAAGTCATGGATTTACTCAAAGAATATTTGTCTAAAACTTATTTTCCGTACTATTGACTCCTGCAAACTTCTTACTTCATTGAACTTCTCTTCCTTCAACTCACCACCTCAAATCTCTAACCTGTATTCTTAGAAGTGATTCACAGAAGTGATATTCAATTAACTCTTCCCTTTATTTTAATGAGGATCTCATGCAATTGAGATGCACATGCCACTAACATGTAACTTGTTAACTTCTAATGATGATATCATGCAACTAACATCAACTTGTTAACTTCTGATGAGGATCTCATGCAACTGAGATGCAAATCACATGCAACTTGTTATATTTTGTTTACAGTTACTTTGACATTCAACTAACCTACAACTTGTTAACCAATGTTTACAACTACTTTACCTTGACATGCAACCTGTTAACATCTTGTTCAAGGGTTGACATCAATGACAACTAAGCTTACAACAATTCAATGACAATTAATCTTTCAACAACTAAACTTTCGAGAATTAATTAATCTTCCAATCAATTAATATTTCAACAATGGATGCGAAAAGTGCCTTTCTAAATGGTGATCTATAGGAAGATGTATATATGAATCAAACTCCTAGATTTGAATTTTTAGGGAAAGAAGTGAAAGTTTTCAAATTGGTCAATGCACTATATTGGTTAAAACAAGCACCTAGAGCTTGGTATGCTAAAATGGATGCCTATCTACATAAAGTTAGTTTTCTTCGAAGTGATTCAAATGACACTTTGTCTTCTCAAATTCATGGAAACAATTTGATCATTTTTTTAATGTATGTTAATGATTTTCTCATATAAGGTAATAACAATGATCATATTTCTTAGGTAAAGAAAGAACTTCAAATAGGTTTTGAAATGACAGATTTGGGATTATGTCACTACTATATTGGAGTTGAAGTAATGAAAAGAGAAAGAAGAATATTTATTTCTCAAACTAAGTATGTTTCTGGATTATTGAAGAATATTGTAATGGAGGATTACAAACCAACCATCACCCCCATGGAGAAAAACTTAAAACTTTCGATGTTTGAAGGGGGGGAACTTGTCAGCAATACCAGTTATAGGTAGTTAATTGGCAGTTTAATATATCTAAAAAATACTCATCCAAACTTATATTGTGTAGTCATTATCCTTTCTATGTATATGTAGAAACCAAGAGAGAGTCATTGGAATGAAACAAAAGGGTACTTCGATATCTTCAAGGAACAAAATATTTTGGACTTGAGTATAAAAGGAATACAAATTTTATACTTGTTGGATACTCAGATGCATATTTTTCTAGAGATATTGATGAGATGACATATACTTTGGGATATTTAATGAGCATGGGATCATCTGTTGTTTCATGGAGTTGTAAGAAACAATCCACAGTTGTGAATTCCACAGTAGAAGATGAATATATCTTAGCTTTGAAATTAGCTAGTGAAACAATATGGTTTCGAAAATTTTTGCAAGATATTAAAGTTGTTCACAATGAAGCTATTTTCTTATTCATTGACAGTCAATCAATGACCAAGTAAGACAAAAATATAGTATTTCACTCAAAGATAAAACATGTTGATACAAAGTACCATTACCTTCAAACTCTCATCATCAAGGAAATCATAAAGAAAAAATATTCTCAAAGAGAGGATCAAATGGATAATATCTTCACTAAATCTGTTGGAAGGATCAAATTCACTAAGTTCAACACTGAGCTTGGTATTATCTCCAAAGAAATTTTGGATCAAAGGGAATATTCTTATAAATTATGTTCCAAAATAGTTAACTTGGGACTTTAGTGAATAAAACATTAATGTAAAAGGACACCTACACTTTCACTTGATTATGTGAGGTGTCCAAGTTAGCTTTATTTATTTTTAGATAATGATATTTTTAGTTATTGATTTTGGGATATTTAAGCCCACTTGTTATTCTATGTGAAGTGTATTTTTTTCCCTTAACTCTCATGTTTTACTTCTATAATATTTTCCTTCATCAATAAAAATTTTGTGTCTAAGGACACCTTTTCAAAGACAAAGAACATCTAGCTACAAGCAGGTCATGAAAACTCCAAATTTTTTCATCGTTTTGCAAATGGTAGATAAAATATAAAGTTTGTCTAGAGGATTGACAAAACAAATAATAGGTGGGATACAAATTTTAAAGACATAGCAGATGAAGGTGTTGATTAAGGTTGGTTGTCATTGATGTCAACCCTTGAAGAAAGACCCGTAGAACAAAGGTTTGGGTAATGGACCCAATATTGTTTGATGTAAATATGAATCATTATTGTTTTTTCATGGTTGATAAGAAGTAAATATGGATGAACTCCAAAGTGGTCCACTTATGGTGAAAGCCCTCACGGGAAGACACTTTGTGGAGTAAGAGAACCCATGCTTAATTGTGGAATAATGAGATGAAGGAAAGTGAATTTTCCAGGGAAAATATCCTAGATGGATAGTTCTTGTCATGTTATTTTTGGTGGTATGTGGAACGCCACATAATTTCTCATGGTTAGAGAGTTATGGCCATGAGAAGTTGGAGACCCCAGGTTTGGGTAATGGACCCAAGTTTGTTTGATGGGTAATTGTATGAGTTATGATATATTTTCAGATAATACTATTCTATATGGATAGTACATGTCATGCCATTTCTATTGGTATGTAGAACATCACATAACTCCTCACGGTTTGAGAGTTATAGCCTTACGAAGTTGGAGGACCCTCATATGTCATCTAGAAGCCCCAAAAGGTCAAAGTAGTCAAAGTGGTTTAAGACATTTTAAAACGTAAAAAATAAAGTGAAGTGATGAGTGTATTATAATTCAAAGTGAATACAAAATAAATTATTTCAATAATAAATTTAATGGAGAAATTAAAAGTGGACCCAACCCTAAAATAAGGAAAGTGGGCCAAGTGACCTAGAAGATGTTTTTAAGGAAGCTACTTGGAGAGTATAAATAAGAGGCAAGGCTCTCTTATTTGAATCACACTTGAGCATATTGAATATCTATATGTTTCTGAGGTAACCAAGGATATCTAAACCGGAATTCTGAGTGAAGGTGAAGAAAAGAAGGCCGAAATGCAAGGAAGGATAAATTCTTTTGATGTTGCTTTCTAAGGTATGTTGTTTACAGGTCATCTCACCATTTTTGCTATAACGTTTTTTCTATAATGATTCAGACCATGAAATTTCTATTCAAGTGAGAAAACATATCCAAGTATATGTGAAAAAAAAATCATCTTGTGGGTCGTTGTATTTTGGGAGTTACACTCTGTGGAAAATAGGGTTTGTGGCCAGTCCTGAAACTAGTCAAAATCAGGTGTTTCGGGTAAAAACGTCATAAATTATTCATAAAATATCAAAATTCAGTGAGACCAATTTTTTTGGTTAGGGTACAGTCTATAGTATGTTGTGTAAAAGTTTCATATCATTTCATCAAATATTTTGTGCGTGCCATGCTCTACAAGGTCGCTCTCTAGAATAAGCTAGAATTCAACAAGGTATGCCATTTTTGATATGACTCACTTTTTGAGAGGTTCCAAGTAGTGACACTTGGAGGAATTTCATTAAACACACTGAAGAACATTATGTATCAGTTTCAAATATTTATACATTACAGGTTCAAAGTTATGATTACTTCAAGTTAGGGTTGTTGACTAATCCAAAACTAGGCATTTGAGACTAAAGAAAAGTTTGATGAAAATGCTAGTCTCTTGTTTTTTAAGTTAAGTAAGGTTTGTCAGAATGTGATCATATACACCAGGTCTATTACAGAGCTACAAATCATATTTGGATGATGAAATTGATGAGGGATTTTGGTTGTGGTACATGTTGAGTACATGGTTGAGACAAGTAGTTGATGAGTTGGCGCACATACATGAGGTGTATAGTTGATGATGTTGGTACATATTGATGAGTCATAGTTGATGAGTAGTTGACACATGATTGGTACATGGTTTGTACATTGTTGGATGCACTTGTTTATGGTATAGGTCGATTACAGGTTGGTGCATGGTTGATACACTTGTTTATGGTATAGGTTGATAACAGGTTGAGGTACAGGTTTACAATGGTATATCTCACAGTGATAGTGTGATAGTGGTTCCATCATTCTACTTCTACTTCAGGGTGGCAGGACGAGGCGAGGATAGGTGGTTGTAGCCACCTTCCGGTTGTAGTCGGAGAACATTGGGGGTTGTAGCCTCCTTCTGGTTGTAGCCAGATAATTGAGAGTTGGAGCTTCCCTCAGGTTGTAGCCTGAGAAACTAGGGGGTTGGAGCCTCCTTCCAGTTGCAACTGGAAAACAAAGGAAGTTGGTGCTTCCAATGAATGTAATTCTTCAAGACATATAAGAAAAGACATTCTGTGGTTTTCTCCCAATTTGGGTTTCCATGTAAAACACTGGTGTATTGTGTATGTGTGGGATTTTTTGTTTCTTATTTCTCATTATTGGATAATAATTCTACATTGATATAACATTTGAAGAAAAAAGATTATAATTACTCTATTATTGATTCACCCCCCCTCTTAGTAATCCAACAATTGGTATCAGAGCAGGTTCCTTCAGAAATCAGTTTAACCACTGAAAGGTAGATTATGGAGAGTACCAACTCGTATAAAAATGGAATACCACAGTTTGATGGACATAAGTATTCTTTTTGGAGCATAAGTATGAAGACATATATACAGGTACAGGGATTTCAAGTTTGGCAATCAATTGTAGATGGATACACAGCACCAACAGTTCCACCAACAAATGACAAAGCAGTGAAACTCGGTGAGAATAATTCCAAAGCCATAAATTCACTTTTGAATGGTCTCAATGATACGGTATTCAACAAAGTTGCACATTGTAAATCTGTTAAAGAGATTTGGGACAAGCTTCGAAATATTTATGAAGGAGATTCAAAATTCAAAGTAGCAAAGCGTCGAACTTACAGAGGTCAGTTCAAACAACTAAAAATGAAGGAAGATGAAGATATCGCAACCCACTTCTTACAAGTCGATGAAATAGTGAATGCAATCATAGGATTGGGAGAAGAAATCGAAGAATCTGTAATTGTTCAAAAGGTACTAAGATCTCTTCCTATGAGATTCAACCCTAAGATATCAACACTAGAAGAAAGATCGGATCTAAAATCAATAAGCATGGACGAACTGCATGGAATCTTCACAGCATATGAGATGAGAACTGAATAGGAAAATCCAGATGTAAAAGAAGCAGCCTTCAAAGCATCCAAAAGATCAAAGAAAAAGAAAAAGGAACAAGAAGAATATAACAGCAGCAACGATGTCTCAGAAGATGATGAAGACATGGCCAACTTCGTCAAAAGACTGAACAAGGGAACGAACGATAGGTATAGAGATAAGCTTCCTTTAATTTGTTTTAATTGTGATGATATTGGTCATTTTGCTAACAAATGTCCTCATAAGAAAAATAGAAATGATGAAGGTTACTCAAAAGGCAGACAAACATATAAAGGTAAAAGAACTACAAAGAAAGTTTTCA